>JARBWK010002111.1:0-16160 GCA_030556195.1 Anolis apletophallus
TTGCATGTGGTATGCCCCAGAAAAAGAACATGTTTTTTTTTGGGACAGCGCTGATCCCCTTTTTGGGAAATTCCCCTCTCTCTCTCCCCCCCCCCCCCCCACCGGGAAAAACATTTTTCCTCTCTCTTTTTTTTCCCCTTTTTCAGTTCTTAGCAGGAAAAAATTCCCCGGGATGCAATGAAAACCCTTAACACAGCAAAAGGGGGAAAACTCTAAAAGTTTTCCCCTTTATGTTCGACTTCAGAAAAAAGAGACATGAATAAATATTTTTTTTTTTTAAGTATGACTTTAGATAAATTTTTTAAAACTTAAAGGGAAATGAATGGCCACCACTATTAGCAAAAATGGTTGTCCACAGATTTTGGTGGATTAAGGGGAAAATTTTTTTATTATTTATTTTGTTGTTTTTTTTTGGGGATTGGGACTCTTGGGGATTTTCTGCACCATGTGCCAAAAATACGGCAGGCCAAACCCCTTTAATGTTTAGCTTATTTCCCCAAAGGCACTAAATTTTTTTGAACTCCGGATATAATAAAAAAATTTGACTGAGCCTATTTTTTTAATATCTTTTTGGTTTTTTGCAATGGGGGAAGAACGTATATCCCCCCCCCGGGGGGGTGGTGGGAAGGGGACAGGAGTTGGGAGGGGGTTACACAAAAAGGAGGGGCAGACAAAAAAAATAAAACCGACTTCCCAATATCCTCAAAGGTTCATTTAATTTTTTAATTGGTTTCCCCCAAAAATTAAAAAATTTTCCCCCCAAAGGGAGCAAAAAAAAAAAAAAGGAAAAAAGCTATGTTAACAAAAGTGAAATTTTGTGTTTAAACTTCCTTTATTTTAAATTTAAAAAGGGGGCCCTTTATTTTCAAAATTCCCCGGCCCCGTGGTTTTTCCTTCCTCTTATTTTCTGGGATAGTAAGTCCTTTTTTAATCATGTCCATAATTTCCACAGTTTTCCCCGGTTTTGGGGTCCTTCTGCTTCCATTTTTTCCCCAACAATAATGGGGCCCGTATTTAAAAAAAAACACCCCGTCCTTTTTTTTTGTTTTGGAGCAACATAAGTATATTTAAAACCCCGTTTGTATTTTATTTTTAAAATTTTTGTTTTTCCTATGTATTTTTTGCCAAATTTTTGGATTTTTTTATTCCCCCCATTGATGTATAAATGTTCCAGGTTCTTTTTTGCATTTCCAGATTGTCAGAAATCTTTGTTGAATCTGGATATCTTATCTGGGCAAAGGTGCCATCTGATTGAAATTTAACCCAAATTTTTTTACGCAGTTCCCCTGGTATTTATTTTTTTCCCCCCTTCCCCCCACTGACATCTGGAGGGAGTGTTTAGATCTTTTTTTATGAACCTTCGCTTCTTCTGTTCCCCAGTTCAGTGGTGTTTATATATTAAGCGTTTTTTTTCCCCCTCCCTTTCTTTATTCGGTCCCATGGTTTTTCCTCCAAAAACCTTCTCTGCCCTTTTGGAATATTTTTATCTGAATTTTAACCATGTTATTTTGTTTTTTTGTCTTATCCTCTTTTTTTTAAGCCCCTTCAGTTTTTGGTCCTTCTTAATTTTTTGTTTAGGAGATGGACCACTTGTCACCCCTTTCCCTTGGAAGGGCCCCCTTGGGAGATCCCGGGGAGTTTTCCATGATCCTTTTTTATTTTTTTAAGTTTTTATTAGCGGGGCTCAAATTATGTGATGGCAAAAGTTTTTTCCACAGTTTTTTTACTGTACCAAAAAAAACCAGGGGCCTAACCGTGTTTGCCTTTTCCTTTAAAATTCCCTTGTTTTTAGTGTCCCCCCACTCTTTTTGCCCCAGGTTGGGTTTTTCATGGTACAGTTTAAGGTGGGGCCACCCCCTTTTCCTCCTTTGTTAATGGTTTTGTTTATTTTATTCTCGCCTTTTTCCCCTTTGAAATTTGCAATGGGGGTTCCTTTTTTTAAAGAGGAAACTCTGTTCTAAAAATTGGAATGTTTGAAAAAAAATGGGGAAAAATTTTTAAGGGGGTGTTCTTTTTACCGTTTCATCCTGCCAAAGGGGTAATTTTGATGTTTCCATCTCTAGATCTTTTTTATTTTTGGTTTTTTGGTTTTTTTAATTAAAAGTTTTATTTTTGGAAAAATTTCCCCCCAAAATACTTTTTATTAGGGGATTAATCCCTTTTTTTTTTATGGGGTCTGTTTTTGGGTTTTTTTGATTTTTTTTAAAAATTTTTTTTTGTTTATTTTAAATTTTAACCCCCAAATTTCCCCAATCCCCCAATTTTTTAAAAATTTGTTTGTTTTTTTCTAGGGGGGTTTTTTAAAATTTTTCCCTCCCCCAACCCTTAAAATTTGTATTGCTGTTTGGGGGGAAATTTGGTGCCAAGAGCTCTTGTTTTATTTATTCTGAATTAAAAACTTTATTTTTCAGGGAGTAAGGTCAAAAGTGATCCACTTTTTAAAACCAAAAAAGGGGGGTTTTTGGCCCAAAAATCGGGGGGCAAGTCTTTAATGTAACACTATGTTTGGGTTTTTAACACGGGCAGGGGTTTAAAAAAACCCCCCGTGCCTAGTGTAAGATAATGTTGGCTCAGATTTAAACGGGGAAAAAACATGAGGTTTTTTACCTTAGTGCCAAATGGAGAACTCCCCTGGGGGGTTCTGCCCCCCCGTTCCCGGGAAAAGAAGCCAAAAGTTCAAAAATTTTCAGGAGCCCCCCCACAAAATTTTAAATGGGAAAAAAACCCTTTGATCTGTTCATTGTTTTTAAAAATAGGGGGTTAAAAGGGGTGCAAGAAAATTTTTGTTTAGGGGTTAATAAAAAGTTCTGTAACACCACCAAATGATGTTTTGAAATGTTAAAAGGGGGGTTTTTTGGATCCCCCCATAAGGGGGATTGTTTTTAGGGATGACTGGGGCGTTCCCCCTTTTCGCGCTTTTTGGGGCCTTTTACCATTTGGGGTTAATCAATAAATTTTTGTTTCCCCTGTTTAGCAGGAGTTTTTGGGGCCCCCCCTTTTGTCCATGCCCCCGTTTAAGAAAGGAAAATTCCTTATTCCCCCTCCCAATTTGTTTCAAAACTTGGGCCCCAAGTGACCCCAAAAAAAAATTTGGGTTTGGTGAAAGGCGAAACCCCGTTTCCGGGGGGGCCCCCTCGGCCCCCGGGGAAAAGCCCCCGGAGGGCTGAGCCCGGGCCCAACACTGCCCCCTTGCCTGGCCGCCCAAAAACCAAAACCTGTTTCCCCCGAGAGCCAACTGGCGAAAAGGCCCCGAGCCCCGAGAAAGCCCCGGGGGGGGGGCTTGGCCCCCCGGGAAAAATTCCCCCAAAACAAAAGGGCCTCCCTTTCCGGGGGCCCCCGCGAAACCAAGGGCGCGCGAAAAGTGGGGGGGGCAAACCCCTGGGACCTGGGGAGTAACCCCCCCTTTTGGGAAAAACAGGGTCGAGGTCTGCAGGAATGGGGGAAAATTTTTTAAAATAAACATGGGGAAAACTTGGGGTTGGGGGACCAAAATGATTTTTATTTGGGCCCGAGAGAGGGGAGGGGGATCAAAGCAGGAGAAAGAGCCCCCCTTTTAAATGTGTTTTAAAAATTGGGACAGGTTTTGTCTTTTTGGGAGGGAAAAAAGCCCCAAGATCAAAAACTCGAATTTCCCCCAGAAGGGTTTGGCCCCCCTCCCCGGGAGATTAGGGGGCCAAAATGGGGGCCGGGGGTTTGGGGGAAGTGTGGGAAAAATTGGGGAATTTTTTTTGTTTAAGTCCCCCCAAATGATCAATGGTTTCCCCCCAACGGGGGGAACGGGGGGGTTGCAGAGGGTGTTTGGGGCGGCCCCCGGGGCGGGAAAAAAGGGTTTTTTTTTGTTGGCCGAAAGGGGGGGAAAAGCCCCCGGTTTTTTCCTGGCAGAGCCGGAAAGATTTCCCCCCCAAGGAAAGCCAAAGGGGGGAAAGACATTTTCCCCGCCACGGGGGGGGCCCTGCGCCCCCCCTCTATGCTTTTAAACGTCCCAAACAAGCCCAAGCCATAGCCCCCCCCCTTTGGGACGGCCCCACCCCCCAGATGACCCCCCCGGCCCCGTGATAAATCAAAAGGTTTCCCCCCTTTCCCCGGCTTTCCCCCGCCGTTCCCCACCCGCCCCGGGCCGGAAAACCTCCTTCCTGTTCCCGGGGAATTTAAACCCCCAAGAACCCCCAAATGTTTTTTCAACGGGGTTGGGACCTGCCCTGCGGGCCCAAACCCCGGGATTTTCCCAAAATCCCCCCGGAAATCCCCCAACCCCGGGGGCCCTTTAATTCCCCCGGGGAAAAAATGACCTACCCTGTTCCCCCTTAAAAAACACCCGTTTTGAAAAAACCCCTGCATCCGGGGCCCCTCCCCCCAAAGGAAAGACATTCCCCTTAAGAAGAAGCAAGGGAGAAAAAAAGGGAGCGAGATGGCCCCCCAATTAAAAGGAGGGATAGCCCCGCCCAAAAGACGAAGAAAGGGGGAGGGCTCTGGGCCTGGGGGGCCCCGGAAAAGTGAAACCCCCCCAGGGGTCAAAGGGGAGACCCCCTTTGAGTCCCAAAAGCGATGGTTTTCTCCGGAACTGAGTAGAAGGAACAGTGTGAAAAAAAGAAACCCCCAAAATTCAACCCCAGAAGCAACCCCGGGGTTCAGGAAGCAAGGCAACAGAGGAAAAAGGGGGAGGGGGGGTTTGGGGAGACCAAGGGGACCCAGGTGCGTTGCTGGACGTGCAAAACAGGGGTCATGCAAAATTTTTTAGATAGTCCGTTTAAAAAAGCGCGTGTTTAATTGGAAACATAATCCCTCCATATTCGAAAAACCCCCAAATTTTGGGGGATCTTTGGGGAAAGGGAAAATTTGGGGGGCCCCCGATCCGATTGGGGGCTGCCGGCAGCTGTTAAATGCCCTGTTCACTCCCCGAAAAGAAACATCATTAATCAAGCTGGGGATAGCTCAAGAGGACATGGGCAAGTGGAAGGGTTTTAATCCCCGTTCCCGGGCGAAAGATCCAGTGGGGTCCAATGATGCGGATCAGGGGGACAGAATTAGAACTATAAAAAAAACCTTTAAAACAATCGGAAGGGGCCCATTTCCCCCCGTATTCGTTTCGGGGGTTTAACGGAAAAGTTGGGCCGCGCTTTCTAAAACCCCCAAAGGGAAACATACAGAAAGTACAGCCTAAAATTTTTGAGCAAAAGAGGGGTTTTTCCTAACCTTTTCTTATTTCCCAATCACTAAAACATCAAAAAAAAATACAAAACAGACGGGGGGTTTTTTGGGAAAAATTTTTAAAAGAACTGTTGGCAATAGCTGATCGGGTTTTTGGCCGGGGAAAAGCAAGTAGAGGGGGAAAAAAAAGGTTTTAAAAAAAAAGAGGGATAAAGATTTTTTTGAGCATTTGGAAAAGGGCGGAAAAAGGAAGAGGAAATAGTCGGGGAAGAGGGTCGGGGAAAAGAAAAAGATGGAGGACGGGAAAATTAAACAAAAAAAGTTTTAAGAAAAAAAGGCCACTGGGGAAATTTGGAAAAAAAATGTCGGGGGAAAGTGATGAAAAATAAAAAAAAGGCCCCAAAAAACCCCCAGAGGGTCGGGGAAAAGAAAAAGGCGGGAAAAGCCCCATGAGAAGGTTTTTGGCTGTCCATCCCCGGAAGAAGAGGAAAAAGCAGGGGGAAGGAATGTTGAAATGGGCAAGCTTTTCTGTTGCTTGACCCAGATGAGCCATTGATTGCCGAGAAGTGGAAGGTCGGGGCAAAATTCCCCTAATAGACACAGGAGGGACAAATTTAGTAAAAAAAAAATAGCACCCCTTAGTAATCAAGAAAAGGTTGTTGGTATCAGGAAGCCACAGAAGTGCCTTTTTGTTACAGAAAAGAAGAAACATTGCGGGGGGGAAGTGACCATAAAATTGTATGTACCAAGTGCCCCCATTCCCGGGAAAGGGGGACATCTTGGCAAAAAAAAAGGGGGGTTGGAGTTTTGGAGACGGCCCCAGGGGGGAACTCACCGCCCCGGGGGCAAAAGGGGAAGTACAGATTGTTTAAGTGAAACAGGTGGGGAAGAAAGAGATACTTTGGTGTTGGGAAAAAACCCCCCGGGTTTGGGAAAAAGATAAAACCGGGAATGGCAAAAAATTTTCCCCCGGGGGTTGATAGGGGATAAGAAGGGGTCAGTTCCCCCCGGAAAAGGGCCCCCAATCCTATCAGTAAAAAATGCTGTAAAAGGGAAATTTAAAAGAAGAGTTACATGATTTTTGCGCCATGAGATCTTTTTTTTTGGGAAACCCCTATCGCCCCCCTTCCTGTCCGTAAGCCAGATGGGAGGTTCCAAACCCCAAGATCTTAGAGTTTTTAAAACCCACAGTGTCTTTAAACCCCCTGTCGTTTCCAAATCCATATATTATGATGATTAATTTGGTACAGCAATCTGGTTCTCAGTACTAGATCTCCAGATGTTTTTTTCATTAGACTCCCCCCTATTTACAGAATATTCCCCAAAGGGGAATTTTCCTAAGGGAGGTTTTTGCCAGGCCACGTGGAAAGATTCCCCCCAAGGTTATCATTTTCCCCCCAACTTTTTTGGTGGGGCCTTAGCTAAAGATTTTAATTTTTTGGAAATTTCCCCAGAAGGGGAAAGGAGTGTGGTTATAGTGACGACCCCCCCCCCCAAAACAAAGAGGGGAAGGGAAAACTTAAACCCCCAGAACTGTTGGTTTGGAAAAAAAAGGGGCAAAAGTGCCAAAAAAAGAAAACTCAGTTATGTCAAAAGAAAGCCGGGATTTGGGTTTTTTGGTAAAACCTTGGGAAACTTTTTGGAAGTTAAAAAGGAAGGAAGTCATCTGGCAACCCAAAACCCCCAAAGATAGAAGACAAAAAAGGGGTTCCTGGAACCACCTCTTTAAAAAGACTTGGGGATTCCCCAGCTATGCTGTCATTAAAAAACCATTGTCCAAAAACCAAGGGGGAAGAACCAGATCCATTTTTTGGACGGGGGACTGAAAAGGTTTCAGAACGCAAAAGGAAGCTGTCATATCCCCCCCAGCGCTAGGGCCCAGACAAACCGTTTTCTCTTTGCTGCAGAGAAAATGGGACACCGATAGGGTTCTTTCACAAAGTTTGGGAAAAGGGAAAAACGCCCTGAGCCTATCTTTAAAACAGTTAGAAAAAGGGAAAGGGTCCCCCTGTTTGGGGGGTTTTGGGGTGCGGTAGATTTAATCGAAAACTACCAAGCCACTGGGGGGGCTTGACGTAAAGTAAAATATCAAAGGGGTTTTTAGATTCCAAAGGACCACGCTTTTGGTGACAAATGAAGGGGGCTAAGTATGAAGGGGGTTTCTGTCCCCCCCTTTCCCTTTTTAGATTCAAACAAAACCCGGGGAAAATTTGCTAACCCTCGACCCTCCCTCAAGGGCTGATAAAAATGGACTTTTTTTATTCCCAAAAACCCCCTTTTGGGGGTTTCCCGGGAACTGGTGGGTTTTTTAACCCCCTTTCACAGATGGGGAGTTTTTAAAAAAAGGGAGGCGTTATTTTTGGCTATGCTGTCGTTACCTGGGAAGATGGTGTTTCGGGGGGGAAACCCTTGCCCCCCGGGCCGGGGCCCCGGGGGAGCTAATTGCATTAACTCGTGCTTTTTAAACTAGCAGAAAGGGGGAAAGGTTAATATCTATCGGGTTTCGTTTGCTTTTCCTTTAAAACTCATGGGCACTGTGGAGGGGAAAAGCCTTTTTGGGGTTTCTGGAAAGGCGGTCAAATATGCAGATGAGATGTTGGCTCTGTTGACGCTATTTTTGGTTCCTATAGAGTTGCTGTTAACTTGTGATCAGAAAAAATGACCCGGGGGGTTTAAGGGGGAAAGGAAAGCGGATCTGTTTTCCCAAATAGCCATCAGAAACCCCCCTGTAACGCAATCTCACTGACTCAGGACCCAAAAGTGGAAAAAACACTAGGCAGGGGGGAATGGGGGCCCGGGAGGGGGGAGAATGGGAAAGGTTTTTCAAAATGCCAGACAACCCCTTTTTTCCCAAGACAAAAAACATAAATTTTTTTTTTTGAGAACACACTTAGGGGGGGAAAAGCGCCTGGGGCCTCCTTGGGGAAAGGAAATTTAATAACAGTCTGCACAGGGGTTTCGCTTGAATGAGGGGGTTGGCATGCGCAAAAAAAAAACCCCGAAAGGTCCTTTTTGGGCCTGGGATACAGTATCAAAAAATTGGCCTTAAAATTTTGGAAAAAACTTTCAGAGATGCCCATGAGGGGGTTTTTAATTTTGTTGGTTTTTATTCTACACTTTTGGTTGAAAATTTTTCCTACATACAGAGAAATTTGCCAAAAAAAGGGGACTCATGAAAGACATTTTGGGTTTGGGGTGCCTTTGGGGAAAACCCCATAACGGGCCCCGGCTTTTCCCCCGGGTCAAGGATGTGTAAACTATTGGGGGTCCGGGCGCCTTTTTTCGGCAATTTTCTCATTCAAAAGGAAAAAACCAACAGAACTCTAAAGAACTGTTTAACAAAATTTTCAAAGAAATGTTAAACTGGGGGGTGGCTTTTCCCTTTTGGTTTTGGGAGTTTTGGGACGCCCCCTAAAAAAGGGGTTTCACCTTTTTTGCGTTTGTATGGAAGGCCTCCTTTTAATTTGAAAAATTGGGGGGGATTTTTTTCGGACAACCCCGTGCTGGGACACCAGCAAACTTTTTAAGGTTTTAGATGTTGGGGGGGCAGTTGGGGAAAATTTTTAGTTCGCAGACTTATCCACTTATCTATTTTCCTTTTTCATTCCTTTTCAGTTGGGAGTCTGTCCCGGGGGGGGAAGGGGGATTGGCCCTTTTTATCCCCGGGGGGCCCCTTTCCCTTTTTTTTTAGCCAAACGGCGGTAAAAGGCAAGGTTTCCCCCCGGGGGCCACTACACTGGGGAAAGAAACCCCCTTTTTTTGGGTCTTCCGTGGATCCAGAAAACCCCCAAAAATAAAAAATTTAAAAAAAAACAAAAAACCCCGTTGTCAGGAACTTTGCTTTCCAGAAAGGACTACGGGGAATCTGCTTCTTCCAGTGGGGGGTTTAAACCCCAAAACCTATAAACCCGGGGCCCCCCTTCCCCTCACCACTTTCCCTATACTAACCCCCCCCTGCAATGCCTGGGGGGGTTTTTAAACCTGACTCGGGGAACCCAGGGTCTTTGCTTTCCCCCGATTTCCCCCGGGTATTTCATCCCCCAAAATCTTATCTAGCCCAAAAAGGCATAACCCCTATATTAAACTGCAAAAAAAGAGAAAGTTATGGTTAAAATTTATTCCCTCGGGGCCCCCGCAACTCAGGAAAAATAGTAGGCTCATGGCAGGCTGGGATCTGCCCTGGCCCCAGGCATAAAATTTTCTACCCCCACACCTTTTTAAAGGGGGTAAGGAAAAGGGCCCACAGAAGAGTCGTCGAGATCCGCCCCCAACCCCAAATTTGGGTTTAAGCAAGACAGATGGACAGGGGGCCAAAGGACTCTCACTGGGGGGTTTGGTTAGCACCCCAATGGGACAGCACAGGGGGGCCCTGTGGGGTAAGGACAGTGTTTGGATCGGGTTTTTAAATTACATTATTTACTGGGGTACATGCGGGGGGATCAAAAAATTTTTATAAGCTTGTTACAAATGTCCAGAATTAGGTTTAACCCTGCGGGGTTTGAAATTTTTTTGGCCCTCATCCCCGGGGGAAGGGTTTGCCGGGGAAAAATTTTTAAATTAAAAGGGGGAAAAAACCCCAAAATTTTAAAACAGGAACTTTTTGGGAAGGGGGGGCCGGGGTCAGTTTATGCTCACGCCCCCTTCCCCTTTTGGAAAATCTTTTATGCATCAGATGGGAGAATGATGGGAGAATGAAACAGGAAGTCAGAGACGGCATGTATGAGCTTTTCCCGCGGTTGGGGGAGGTTTTATCCGGGGATGTAATCCTCGATTACTGTGCATAAAAGGTACAGGGGCACGTTTTTTGGGGCCAAAAGGAAAAAAAGGGTTTTTGGCTTGGGGATGGGGAATTTAAAAGCACTCACATATTGTTTGGGGAAACATCATGAGAATGCTATAGTGAACTTTTTAATTTCCCCAGGCGCACAGGCCCCGCGACTGGGGGTTCCCCGGGGGGGTTTGGATTTGTGGGCGGGGCATTGCTTCCTGGCTTTTGGTGGGTTTTCCCCTTGGCACATTCGGGCCCCGGGGTTTAAGTGATTAAAATGACACCTTTTACCATTTGGTACCCCCGTTCGGCGTTGCCTAGAGGTGAAAGGTTTGGGGTGACCCGGGGGAAACTTTTCTTTTTTGAAGCTCAGAGGCCGCAATTAAGGGGCCCCGGGGGTGGCTGGGGAAGTTAAACAACTGCGTGTTTTTTTTATATGGCTTAAAAATTTTTGGCCAAGATACTCTGGAAGGGGGGTCCTCTTTGCAGGTAAAAGGAGATTCCCCCGGGAAGTTGGATGAACAGATTAACTCTTTTTTGTGTCCAAGCAAGGGGGGTTTGTGTGTGGGGTTAACACAACCTGTTGTCATTTTTTAAAAAAATTTTGACATTGAACTTAATTTTAAGATTTTCCGAGGTTGCTAGAGAGGTACAGAAGACTTTTTAAGCCCCCCGGGGATTTTTTTGGGTTTTTTTATGAGCTGGCTTCCAATTTTCAATCCTTTTTTTCTTTGTGCTAATCATAGTAGTTTTTTTTTTCTGTAATGATTATCCCCTGGTTACCCCTTTAAAGTTTTTAAAGTTGTGCTTTTGCAATGGAAACGAGGAGCAGGAAAAAGGTTTTAAAAAAGTCAGAACTGTCAAACCATGGTCAAAGAGATTGGAAGTGGGGTTGGGCCCTTGAGGGGGGTTCCCCACTTTTTGTAGGAAAAATTTATGTGATGAGTTACCCACAAAAAAAAAAAATTTTGGGGAAAAAAAGGGGTTTTGGCCTTTCCTTTTTGGGAAAAAAAGGCAGAATTTTTGCTGACCGTGTAGAGCCCAGAAAAGGGGGGTTTCTGTGCCAAAAAGAAAAGGGGTTAAGCTCCGTAAGGCCTATGATTGGTTTTTACCCCGGCAGTGATTTCCCAAAAAATACACCCCCCCTTTAGCGTAAAAAAAAAGGGAGATT
Source organism: Anolis apletophallus (assembly GCA_030556195.1). Taxonomy (NCBI): domain Eukaryota; kingdom Metazoa; phylum Chordata; class Lepidosauria; order Squamata; family Anolidae; genus Anolis; species Anolis apletophallus. Next base: position 11,088 of record JARBWK010002111.1, read on the forward strand.
GGTCAAACAGTGCAAAAAAGAGGTTTTTTACCTTAGTGCCAAAGGGGTGAAACCCCGATGGCAGGGGTTCTGCCCCCCCGTTGCTGGAAAAGGGGAAATTTTTGCAAATTTGGGGAAACAGGAGCCCCGGGCCCTAAAATTTTTGGGGGGAAAACTACCATAGATTTTCTTGTTCTTTTGAGGGGTTTAATGTGAAAAAAAGAAAATGTTATTTTTTTGGGGGGTTAATGAAATGTTTTTTAACCCCAAAAATGATTTTTTAAAAAGTTATAAAGGGCGGGCTTTTTTAAAAGCCGCCATAAAGGGGTTAAGCTTTGGTTTAAAAGGGACCGCCTTTTTCCCCTTTCCAAACTCGTTTTTGTTCTTTTTGTTTAAATTTCTGATAATCAAAAAATTTTTTAATTTATTAGCAGTGAAGGGCGTGGTTTCATCCTAAGCCCCCCCCTCCATCTCCTTTGGAAAAAGGGGGAATTTTCCGGGGGGGTTTCCCATAACTCCCAATTTGCTGCAAAATAGTACCTCCATGATCATTTTTAAAAGAGGGGGGGGCATCCTTGCCCCCTTTAAAATTGATATATTTTGTATTTTTTTTTCCCTTTATTTTTAAATTTTCCCCCCCTTTTTCTTAGTATAAAATGCTTCAAATTTTGTTCGGGGAATAGTACCCCCTGTCTATTTTTTTAATATTTTTAAAAAAATTCCCGCTGACCTTATAAAAGGCCCCTTTCCGGCCCCCAAAAGAGACGGGGCCATTTAAAGTATAAAACAAGATATTTGGTGCTGAGGGGAAAAAAAGGTTTTCATATTTTTGCAAACTATTTAAAAAACCCCGTGGGGGGGATTTTTAAAGGGGGGGGGTTCGCTAATTTTGGTGGCCCCTGAAGGCCTTACTGGTACATTATTTAAACTGTTATTTTTTTTCCCCTATCAAGATCGGGGTTACCATGTTTTATTTTTCCCACATTAATGGGGTTATTGGGATAACAAAAAAAAGGTTTTAAGGGGGCCCTTTCCCCCCCGTCTCACCCCCCCGGGAAAAGCCCCCGCCCCCGGTCAAAATCCTGGTTTTGGCCCCCGACTGTAGTAAAAAATTTTTTTGGGGCATTTATTATTTTTCAGGAATGTTTTCAGTGTTTGCCAGTTGAAACCATATCCCCCCCTTTTAATCAATTAGGCTTAGTTGTATAAATCACCTTTTTATAACATATTTCAATTCTATAATGATGTTGTTCAGGATATATGTTGTGAGGGCTTGTTTAATGTTGGTTTTTAGCTTTAATTGATTTTTTTATCTTACTAGTTCATTTTTGGGCCCCACAATGTTTTCCCCTGGTCTTTTTTTAACAAAATGGAGTTTCTCCAACATCCCAATTATATAGCCAATTTTTTTCTCTATCGGCTATCAGGTGCTGTACATTGCGCCCACTCTGAGGGGGGGAAATTGCTAACTTGAGAAAATAAGGTTGAACATTTAAAAATCATCCACTGAATGGTTCCCCCCCCCTCCCAATGGACTAAAAAAGGGGAAAAACCTAAAGAATCACCCCCTCTTAACGTTCCCACAACAAAAGGGGTATCCGTGTGCAGCTAAACCGGGGAAACCCAATTGGATGCCCCCATTGGGGGATCCCCCAAACCAAAAAATGGGCAACTTGGAAGCCCCCGAAAAAAGTCAGACATGGGCGGGGAGATAAAAAACACCCTGAAAAAAGGCATGAGCTAGAAATGCTTTTCTGGGGGTCCGGGGGGGGAAAGAGGCCCCCTTTCCCGGGGGCCTTTTTGGGCCCTCCCCCCCCCCCCCCGGCCCCGGGGCCCCCGGGCCCCCGGCCCCCCCCGCCCCCCCCCCAGCCCAGGCCCCCCCGCCCGGGGGAGGGGGCCCAAGGCAGCTCGGCCGTGCGCGCTGTTTGGCACCGCTCCTCCTTTGGTGCCCCCCCCCCTGGCCCCGGGGGCCCCGGGGGGCAGAAGGGGGAACGGCACGCCCAGGGGCCGGTGACGCGCGCCCCTTTAGCCTTTTCCTTTTTTGGGGCCCCTTCCAGGGGGGGGCCACCGAAAAAGGAAAAATTTAAAAAAGCCCACCCCGGCCTGTAGGCTGCTCTTTTGTTCTGCCCCCTTTTGGGGGGCCCCCCGCCCTAGGGGAAGGAGGCGCCAGGGGGCAAACCCCAGCGCGTCACAAGCCCGTGACGCCCCTTCACCCCACTCCCCCTTTGGGCCCTCCCTTTTTAGGTGGGGGGGCCCCCCCAAAGGGGGGCCAAGAGCAGCGCCCCAGGCTGACGCGCGCCTTGCCCCCTTTTTCCCCCAGCCCCTGCCCTAGGAAAAAGGGGGGGGGGGCAAAAAGGAACGGAGCGCACAGGGGCCGGCGTGACGCGCCCCCTTTTTTTCCCCTTTCCCTTTTTGGGCCCCCTCCTTCTGGGGGGCCGCCCCGGGGGGGAGGCAAGACGCGTCACGCCAGGCCGACCGCCCGCCCCCTTCTGCCCTTTTCGCCCCCGCCTAGGGGGGGGGGCACCGAAAAAAGGGGCTTCCCCCTTTTCCCCCCCCCGCCCCCCCCCGGCCCCCCTTTTTTTTAAAAATCGATTTTTTAAAAAAAAAAAAATAAAAAAAAGGGGGTGAGGGGGAAAGGGGGGGCCGTGTCCCCCGGCCAGGGGGGGATCCGGCCCCATTGACAGCCCCAGCTAGAAGAAAACCCCCACCTTTTTCAACTGGGAAAAACAAACAACTTGGGGTCTTTTTTGCCCACAATCCCTCCCATGCACAAAGGAAAATTGCAATCCCAACAATTTTGGTGCTGTTGCCTGTTTTTTGGCAAAAATTTGCCACTTTTCCCCTTCTATTTTTATCAGTTTTATACTTATGTAGCAATGCTTTTTGGATAAAAAATAAATCATGATTTCCAAAATACGATTTTTGAAGAATTTTTTGCAATGAACATAGTGTTTTGGGCCCACAAAATTCAATCAGTTACCTCCCGCTTTTTTTGCTCCTAGGTAAAATTTCCCCTTTAGATACGCTCTGTTTCACATTTGCTTCCCCAAACTTTAAAATTTTAAAAAGGGTTTTTTAAATTTTAACAATTTCATCGACCCGGTTTTAGTTTTTTCCCTTGTTCCTACTTTGCCTCGAGGAGCATAAACTTGGGGTCATGGTGATATTGAGGGTTTTTTTCCCTAATTATTTTTAATTATTGAATAAATTTTTAAAATATTTTTTATGGCTTTTTTGATCTCACTATTAATCCACCCCATTTTTTTTCGATTTTCTTTTTTTAGAAAAAACTGTATAATTTCAAAAAAAAATTTCCCCATTTGGCTCATTTCATTAAATTTTTTGCATTTCCCCTTTGAAAAACTTTTTCCCCAAATTTTATTTCATCTATGGTCCTATAATATGGGTAACCTCAGATTTTTTTAAATCTGGATCAACAATGAAGCTTTTTTTGGGGTCCTGTCACCCCAAACAGTATGAAAGTTGCCCCTGCTATTATCCCAAGGGCCTTTTAATGCCATGCAACCTGGGTTTTTTATTTTTTAACTACCCCAGGTTCATTATGGTTTCATGGGTTTTTCAAAAAAACACTTTAAAAACATAGTTTACAATGCCTTCTTTTATGCTACTAATGACTGTTATTTGCCCACTGCTGTTTCTTTCAGAGATCCTCTGAATGTCAAAACCCGCTGCGCCCACAGTTGCCTGGCACATTTATATGGTTCCTCAAAAAAGCCTGTCTTGGCACGCCCAATCTTCCCAAAAACAAACATGGACATTCATGGTTGGGGTTTTTTGTTTTCAGTAGTCATATACGGGGGACATGGAACTGTCTACAAGCAGGGACCCCCTTTTTTTTATACAGTTCAGATTTCATCAGTGTTGTGGTACAGAAGGCCCTGGCTGATCCAGGAGTTAAAAGAAAAAAAAAGTTTTTTTGAACATAAAAAGGGGGTTTGGGGAAAAACAAAAATAGCCTATCATCGGCAAAAGCTAAAAGGGGAAAAAAACCAAAATGCTGAGAAGAAAGAATAAAAAACAGCAGACTTTTTCGGGGCCCCAAAAAAAGGGTTCCATGGGGTGGCCAAAAAAGCCCCGAGATAAAAGGGGGGGCAAAACCGGAAAGGGGGCGCCAAATGGGGGCAGCACGGGGTCAAGATTTTAACGGCAAACAAAAAACAGACATAAAAATTTCCCCCCCTTTCCCCCCAAAACAGCAGAGCTGCCATAAAACCCCCCAAGAACAAAGTGGATAAAGCCCCAAAAATTTTACGAGTAATCGGAAAAAGGGGCCAAGAAAAGGGAAAAGGATACATGAACCAGAATAACAAACTCCTTGAAACCCCCGGGGGCCCCAACCAAATACTCACTTCTTATATAGCACTATCTCGTTATCAGGAAAACCCCCCTGCTCCAAAAAGCAGCATTCCCATTTTCCCGCAGCTGTTGTACCATGTCCCCATCTCCCCCCACAGCCTTTTGGCAAAAACCCCCCGTTTCTGAATGGGGAAATGGCAGTCCTGATCCCCCCCGGGGAACCCCCCAAATGTGCTGTCCCCAGTGTTTTGTCTCTTTTCCTTTTGCACCCCAAGTAATTTTGGGCTGTATCACTTTTTTCTGACTGTAATTCTGCATTCCTGAAACCCCAAAAATTGATCAGAAGGTTCCCTAAAAAGATGTGAATCTTTTCCTCTTTCTCGTCTAGTCAAGGCTTGAGGGGCTATCCTCTCGATGTAGGAGCCTGATCATCCCCAGCCGCACCCAAACTGAGCTACGCTTTTTGTTCTGCCTCAGCCCTTCCTCCATGCTACATCTGTAGTAACTGGGGTATTTTTAAAATCAGTTATTTTACAGTTTTTCCCCAGTATGCACTATTTTATAGTTTAGATTTTCAAAGTATGTTAGTCTCCTGCAAATAAAAAAATTTTAATTATATTGTTTAGATTAGGTTTTCATTTCCTAATTGAAAGCCCTTTTTTTTGTTTTTAAAAGATCTGCTTGGCAAAAATTTTTTCTCACTTAAAAAAAATTTTTAGTCATAACCCATCCCCCAAATCTGGGGTTTTTATCAAGTGATTTTCAAAAAACTCACTG
>JARBWK010002112.1:0-16153 GCA_030556195.1 Anolis apletophallus
CCCATCCAATGGCCACTAATTTCAGTGGGATTCTGGACGGAGGGCCTTCTCTATAATCGCTCCCATCCTGTGGAATACACTGCCTTCCGAGTCCGTGCCTCACGGACCTGCTGGCATTCTCGAAGGCGTGCAAAACCGTCCTGTTTCGGCAGGCTTTGGGTAATAGGGCAATGACCTGTCTGCTGGTGTATATGACTCCTGATGAAATCATTTTTTTGCTTCATCTGTTGCTATGTATTTTATGGTATTTTATTGTGTTTTAGTGTTTAATTGTGTTTTTAAACTGTAAGTCGCCCTGAGCCACATCGGATGTGGTGACTCACAAATGCAAATAATAAATAAATAAATAAATTTTATTGCCCACAAAAACTACTTTCCCAAGCTTGAAATTTTGTCTTTGAAAACTGTTCACCTGGGCAAGCATTCGATACAATCTGACATTTCTATTTTTTTTTGGACTACAGCTCCCAAAATCCCCCACCCTGGTTGCATAATTCTAGCAGTTTTGCCTCTGAAAATATTTATTCTCAAACAATGAGTTCATTGAGATCCATTTTTTGGTTAGTAATAACAAAATTACACCAAAGCTAAGCAAGGTTAGCGGTTAGGACTTGGATGGAGTCTGCCTGCCAATAAATCCCAGGCGCTGTAAGCTACATTTCAGAGAAGAGACAGGCAAAGCCTCCTCAGGATTCCTTGCTGAAGAAAACCTATAAACAATTCATTGCTTTGCAGAATAAGTGAACAGCAACACACAATAATGAAGATATAGGCACGTTACATTGCCATTGTAGTTTAACAAGGGATCGAGAGATTCATTTGTCAGTGGAACTGTAAATTTTCCTGTCCACTAAAAAATTTAGTGCCACTCTGTAAACATTTCAAGAGAGCGTTTTCTGGTTGCTTGGGTGATCAAGATTATTTAGAATCGCGAATCCTAGAGTTGGAAGAGACCACAAGGGCTTTCCATCTCCCTTCAATGCAGGAAAAAACCCATCAAAGCTCCCCGACAGGTGGCCATCCAACCTCTGCTTTAAAACCTCGAGAGGTGGAGCTGTGTTTGTCTTTCATAACCCCAGATCTATGACGCATAGTTTCCCCTTCCCACCTTGTCACTGCAGTGTTATCTAAACATCAGGACCCCCAAATTGAACCCCGAAATCCACAGTCCATAAGCACCAACAATACAGCCAGCAATAACCTTTTCCCTAGTTTCAGATGACTTCAGTGAACTTACATAAGTTGCACAAGTGTCCGTATGCACCCACATCGCATGGTATGGTTCCACATTCGGTTTAGGAATAACTCTCATCCCTTCACAATGCCCTGGTAGGCACGCAATGGGCTTAGGAAGAGCCAAATGGGTTCTTTCCAGATGTTAACTCAATATTTTCCTGGGAACGTTTCTTCATCCCAATTGCAAAATCAGACCCCCACCCTGGGGGTCCCATTCAAAGTGTGCCAACACCCTTAGCACCCATTGTATGGTGTAATGAATTCCCTACCTGGGAGGTGTTATAGGTGGCGTCAATCTTAGGAACTCATTTCCAAAGGGAATCTGGATGTCAGCAGTTGGTGTTTGGGTGTCAGAGAAGAAGCAGTTGGTGTTTTGGGTGTCAGAGAAGAAGCAGTTGGTGTTTGGGTGTCAGAGAAGAAGCAGTTGGTGTTTTGGGTGTCAGAGAAGAAGCAGTTGGTGTTTGGGTGTCAGAGAAGAAGCAGTTGGTGTTTGGGTGTCAGAGAAGAAGCAGTTGGTGTTTTGGATGTCAGAGAAGAAGCAGTTGGTGTTTTGGGTGTCAGAGAAGAAGCAGTTGGTGTTTTGGGATGTCACAGAAGAAGCCGTTGGTGTTTGGTGTCAGAGAAGAAGCAGTTGGTGTTTGGGTGTCAGAGAAGAAGCAGTTGGTGTTTGGGTGTCAGAGAAGAAGCAGTTGGTGTTTTGGGTGTCAGAGAAGAAGCAGATGATGTTTGGGTGTCAGAGAAGAAGCAGTTGGTGTTTTGGGTGTCAGAGAAGAGTTGGTGCAGTTGGTGTTTGGGTGTCAGAGAAGAAGCAGTTGGTGTTTTGAGTGTCAGAGAAGAAGCAGTTGGTGTTTGGATGTCAGAGAAGAAGCAGTTGGTGTTTTTTGGATGTGGATGTCAGAGAAGAAGCAGTTGGTGTTTTGGATGTCAGAGAAGAAGCAGTTGGTGTTTTGGATGTCAGAGAAGAAGCAGTTGGTTTTTGGATGTCAGAGAAGAAGCAGTTGGTGTTTTGGATGTCAGAGAAGAAGCAGTTGGTGTTTGGATGTCAGAGAAGAAGCAGTTGGTGTTTTGGTCAGAGAAGAAGGTTGGTGTTTGGGTGTCAGAGAAGAAGCAGTTGGTGTTTGGGTGTCAGTTGGTGTTTTTTGGATGTCAGAGAAGAAGCAGTTGGTGTTTGGGTGTCAGAGAAGAAGCAGTTGGTGTTTTGGGTGTCAGAGAAGAAGCAGTTGGTGTTTTGGATGTCAGAGAAGAAGCAGTTGGTGTTTGGGTGTCAGAGAAGAAGCAGTTGGTGTTTGGGTGTCAGAGAAGAAGCAGTTGGTGTTTGGGTGTCAGAGAAGAAGCAGTTGGTGTTTTGGATGTCAGAGAAGAAGCAGTTGGTGTTTGGGTGTCAGAGAAGAAGCAGTTGGTGTTTGGGTGTCAGAGAAGAAGCAGTTGGTGTTTGGGTGTCAGAGAAGAAGCAGTTGGTGTGTTTGGGTGTCAGAAGAAGCAGTTGGTGTTTGGGTGTCAGAGAAGAAGCAGTTGGTGTTTTGGATGTCAGAGAAGAAGCAGTTGGTGTTTTGGGTGTCACAGAAGAAGCAGTTGGTGTTTTGGGTGTCAGAGAAGAAGCAGTTGGTGTTTTGGGTGTCAGAGAAGAAGCAGTTGGTGTTTTGGATGTCAGAGAAGAAGCAGTTGGTGTTTGGGTGTCAGAGAAGACGCAGTTGGTGTTTTGGGTGTCAGAGAAGAAGCAGATGATGTTTGGGTGTCAGAGAAAAAGCAGTTGGTGTTTTGGGTGTCAGAGCAGAAGCAGTTGGTGTTTGGGTGTCAGAGAAGAAGCAGTTGGTGTTTTGGATGTCAGAGAAGAAGCAGTTGGTGTTTTGGATGTCAGAGAAGAAGCAGTTGGTGTTTGGATGTCAGAGAAGAAGCAGTTGGTGTTTTGGGTGTCAGAGAAGAAGCAGTTGATGTTTGGATGTCAGAGAAGAAGCAGTTGGTGTTTTGGATGTCAGAGAAGAAGCAGTTGGTGTTTTGGATGTCAGAGAAGATGCAGTTGGTGTTTGGGTGTCAGAGAAGAAGCAGTTGGTGTTTGGGTGTCAGAGAAGAAGCAGTTGGTGTTTGGGTGTCAGAGAAGAAGCAGTTGGTGTTTTGGATGTCAGAGAAGAAGCAGTTGGTGTTTTGGATGTCAGAGAAGAAGCAGTTGGTGTTTTGGATGTCAGAGAAGAAGCAGTTGGTGTTTGGATGTCAGAGAAGAAGCAGTTGGTGTTTTGGATGTCAGAGAAGAAGCAGTTGATGTTTGGATGTCAGAGAAGAAGCAGTTGGTGTTTTGGATGTCAGAGAAGAAGCAGTTGGTGTTTGGGTGTCAGAGAAGAAGCAGTTGGTGTTTGGGTGTCAGAGAAGAAGCAGTTGGTGTTTTTTGGTGTCAGAGAAGAAGCAGTTGGTGTTTTGGATGTCAGAGAAGAAGCAGTTGGTGTTTGGGTGTCAGAGAAGAAGCAGTTGGTGTTTTGGATGTCAGAGAAGAAGCAGTTGGTGTTTTGGGTGTCACAGAAGAAGCAGTTGGTGTTTGGGTGTCAGAGAAGAAGCAGTTGGTGTTTTGGATGTCAGAGAAGAAGCAGTTGGTGTTTTGGGTGTCACAGAAGAAGCAGTTGGTGTTTTGGGTGTCAGAGAAGAAGCAGTTGGTGTTTTGGATGTCAGAGAAGAAGCAGTTGGTGTTTGGGTGTCAGAGAAGAAGCAGTTGGTGTTTGGGTGTCAGAGAAGAAGCAGTTGGTGTTTGGGTGTCAGAGAAGAAGCAGGAAGAAGCAGTTGGTGTTTGGGTGTCAGAGAAGAAGCAGTTGGTGTTTGGGTGTCAGAGAAGAAGCAGTTGGTGTGTTGGGTGTCACAGAAGAAGCAGTTGGTGTTTTGGGTGTCAGAGAAGAAGCAGTTGGTGTTTTCGATGTCAGAGAAGAAGCAGTTGGTGTTTTGGGTGTCACAGAAGAAGCAGGTGGTGTTTTGGGTTTCAGAGAAGAAGCAGTTGGTGTTTTGGATGTCAGAGAAGAAGCAGTTGGTGTTTGGGTGTCAGAGAAGAAGCAGTTGGTGTTTTGGTGTCAGAGAAGAAGCAGTTGGTGTTTGGGTGTCAGAGAAGAAGCAGTTGGTGTTTGGGTGTCAGAGAAGAAACAGTTGGTGTTTGGGTGTCAGAGAAGAAGCAGTTGGTGTTTGGGTGTCAGAGAAGAAGCAGTTGGTGTTTGGGTGTCAGAGAAGAAGCAGTTGGTGTTTGGGTGTCAGAGAAGAAACAGTTGGTGTTTGGGTGTCAGAGAAGAAGCAGTTGGTGTTTGGGTGTCAGAGAAGAAGCAGTTGGTGTTTTGGGTGTCAGAGAAGAAGCAGTTGGTGTTTTGGATGTCAGATAAGAAGCAGTTGGTGTTTGGGTGTCAGAGAAGAAGCAGTTGGTGTTTTGAGTGTCAGAGAAGAAGCAGTTGGTGTTTGGGTGTCAGAGAAGAAGCAGTTGGTGTTTTGGGTGTCAGAGAAGAAGCAGTTGGTGTTTGGGTGTCAGAGAAGAAGCAGTTGGTGTTTTGAGTGTCAGAGAAGAAGCAGTTGGTGTTTGGGTGTCAGAGAAGAAGCACTTGATGTCCCGTATAATACAGGACAGGTGGCAACCCTATGAGAGGAATGAATTTACACAGCTACCCAACAGGGTAGGCTGCTCTTCTCTTTTCCACCGTTGTGACAATTATTTCCACTGAAAGTTGACCCACAGTCATGCTCGAGAACTCGGATTGAAGACAGGTGGTCTTCTGCCCCTAGAGCCCGTAAAAATGGCTTTTGAGAGATGGACAGGAAAGCTTTGGGCCCTGAAGGCAGAGAAAAGCCTTCCCATACACAGAAACCCGAAAGTCTTTGAGTAATGAGTTCTAGACCAGGGGTGCCCACACTTTTTCAGCATGCGAGCTACTCCTAATAAAACCAAGTTTGAAAGATCTACCAGGGCGGAGCAGGGGGAAGGGGAAGGGGCTTTGTGCGGCCTGGCCCCGCCCCTTCCCCCTCTGGCTTTAGCGTTTCCACAGCTTCTGGAGGCAAGAGGGGGGAATGACAAGCCAGTAGTGGCTATTTATGCCATTACTGCCTTGGCATTCCCCCCTCTTGCCTCCAGAAGCTGCGGGAGCGCTAAAGCCGGGGAGGGAGGGGGCGGGGCTTCGCGCAGCCTGGCTCCGCCCCCTCAGAAGTGCCCCATCCAGCTGGGATCGACCTCCTTCAGTCCTGGGATTGACCAGTCGATCGCGATCTACCTAATGAGCACCCCTGTTCTAGACGTAAAATGGTGAACTCAAACAGGTTTATTGAATAACAACCAGTGAAAAACAACTGGTGGCCCAAAAACGCTTAGTTGGTTGCTAAAAAAGGGTCCTTTGAGAAAAGGAATCGATCATTTGCCTCTTTGTTTGCAGAGAGATGGTGCTTTCTTCGATTCCAGGTTTCCTGTTGCCCTCTGGTTTTGTAGGCCCACGAAGTCCTGTAAAAACCCCAAAATCCGCAGTCTATGTTGAGGACAGGTCCTCTTTTGCACTGTAGACTTGGCTGAGAGCGCAGGGCTGGCTTTGTAGGTGGACAAAGGTGCTTTGTCTCAGCATGGATGGATTTCCATGCACGTCCATGCGGCTTCTTTCTTGCAATGGCCAAAGAGAGGAAGTCCTGCCCCTCAGATGACCTCAAAAGGGAGGAGTTAGGGTGGTGACATCACCTTGGCGCCAAACACAGTCCCTCCCACCAAGCCCCATGGCTGAGGACAAAGGAATGCAGGTAATGGTAACCTAGTCCATGATGCAGTACTAAACAAGCCCCGTGGGGGCATAACAGGTGGCTAACTGTTAGATTCACCAATGCTATCCTATGTTCAGCATCAGGTAGATGTTGGCACAGAGTCGTGCTGGAGGACGTCAAGATTCCTACAGTAATCGTCCCATTTTCCCCATTTCATTAAACCCCGCAAACGTGGAAGGCCGGCTGTATGTATCCGCCCTACATGACAAACCATGCCTATGAGGATTTATCATCCAAGTAGGAACATTTCCGAATGCTTGTTTCATTTCCCTCTCCACCTGTCTTCAATCCAAAGCACCCCCGGCATCCACTGGTGTACGAACATGATCAATTTGCCACCTCCGCCTCGCTGGGAGACGTAGCGCCAACCGCAGAGATAAGTTCTGGCACTTGTGATATATTCCCCTCCGTTCCTGGTGACATAAATCCTCCTCTGGTTGCTCCCTTTTGCTCCCACCGGTGCCTCGTGCATTGATTTCCTTTTGAATGCTGTTTTCTTCCCCGCCGAACTTCTACTTTGAAGTTGGATTTTTTATTTTAGTTTTTCACCAAGGCCTTTAAGGGCTTTTCGCCCCAGCTATTCTTCCGGGCCTTTGCTGTCTGGCTGATTTGTATTTCAGACGTTGCTGTTTCCAAAACTCCCCTTTTCATCTCAAGTTCTCAAAGTGCTATCTGCCTTTTGCAGCTGCGAGATCCAACTCAGCCTTCACTCTTCCATCCGAAAGCTGCAGTTTTAGAAGAAGGGACTTCAGGAACAATCCACAGATCTTGGGGAAAGTTAGTTTGGGGAATCCAAGACCCAGAATCCTTTGAAAACCACAGCCATAGAGGCATTCTGGGCGTTTGGTTGCTATCCTATACCACAGTGACATCACACTGTAGAATTGAATCGGCAAGCATACAAAGCATGCCCGGATTACCCATAAGGCCAACGAGGCCATGACCTAGGGGCACAAGCCGAGGGGGGAGGGTGCAGATCACGGACCAAAAAAACCAAAACCTGTCTGCGCCCCTCTTTCCCCCTTTCTCATGCCCTCCTCACTCCTTCTCCCGGCAAAGTCTCTGCTCCGTCCCCTCCGTCTCTCTCTCTCTCTCACGTGCTCTCTCTCTCTCTCACGCACGCGCTCTCTCTCTCTCGCTCTCTCTCTCTCTCGTTCGCTCTTGCGCGCACTCTCTCTCTCTCGTGCTCTCTCTCTCTCTCGTTCGCTCTTGCGCTCTCTCTCGCGTTCTCTCTCTTGCATGCTCTCTCTCTCGTGCGCACCTTTGGAGTGAGTTTGCATCCGCTGCGCTCTCCTCAAGCCTCCCAACTCCTGAGGACACCTTCAGAGCTCAGCGGAGCTTTCCAGCCAGTGGGAATGGGGACCTTGGAGGTGGCGGGAGGTTGGCTTAAAGGGGGCGTAATTCCAAACTGTGGCCTTGGGCGCAAAAAAGTGTTAATCCGGGCTTGATGCAAAGGTCAGCATGCTGGAAGAGGCAAAGACCACCAGCATGGAAGCGATGCTCCTACACTATCAACTCCACTGGACTGGCCATGTTGACCGAATGACCGATTACTGTCTCCCAAAGCAGTTACTATATACTCCCAACTCAAGAAGGGGAAATGTAATGTTGGTGGACAGGAAAAGAGATTTAAAGATGGACTTAAAGCCAACCTCAAAAACTCTGGCAAAGACACCAAGAACTGGGAAGCCCTGGCCCTTGAGCACTCTTACTGGAGGTCAGCTGTGACCAGCAGTGCTGCAGAATTCGAAGAGGCGTGAACAGAGGGCAAAAGGGAGAAATGTGCCAAGAGGAAGGCATGTCAAGCCAACCCTGACTGGGACTGCCTTCCACCTGGAAAACGATGCCCTCACTGCAGGAGAACATGCAGGTCAAGAATAGGGCTCCACAACCACCTACAAATACACCACTAAGACACCAGACTTGGAAGACCATCATCCTCAGACTACAAGGGATCACCTAAGCACTGGGAATGTGGAGCAGCTGACTGAGTGTCAGCTGCATAAGATCTTTCTGACCAGAAGGTCATGAGTTCGAGACCTGCCGGGGTCGAGGTGGGCTCTCGATCTATTTGTATAGCCTGTTGTCGACCTTTGCAACCCGAAAGACAGTTGCACCTGTCAAGTAGGAATTTAAGGCACCACATAGTGGGGAGGCAAAATTTAACTGATTTACGAGGCCATAAGATCTCCAGGAATGCACGCTGAGGGTGCTGAGAAATGAAGGAGTGCGACAGCTCCCCCTGGTGGCCAGATGTTAAAAAAATTGCCTCTATATGTGTGGCTGTTTGTTGGTCCAAAAGGCATTAAATGCACACCTATATGTGTTCATTGTAATCCACCCTGAGCCCCCTGCGGGGTGAGAAGAGCGGAATATACAATAAAGTAAATAAATAAATAAATAAAATAGTAATGTAGGACCCTTCCAGATAGGCCCTATATCCCAGCATCTGATCCCAGGTTTTCTGCTTTAAACTGGATAATATGAGTCCCCACTGCCAGATAAGCTAGGATAAACAAAAAGCCTAGGATCACATCCTGGGATATAGGGCCTGTCTGGAAAGGCCCATAGGCCCATAACATCTGTCCCCGATGTTATTCAACATCTACATGAAACCGCTGGGAGAGATCATTCGGAGTTTCAGAGTAAGGTGTTATCTGTACGCAGATGATGTCCAGATCTGTCACTCCTTCCCACCTGTCACCAAGGAGGCTGTCCAGACCTTGAACCGGTGCCTGGCCGCTGTGTCGGACTGGATGAGGGCTAGCAAATTGAAACTAAATCCAGACAAAACAGAGGTCCTCCTGGTCAGTCGCAAGGCCGAACAGGGCATAGGGTTACAGCCTGTGTTGGATGGGGCTACACTCCCCCTGAAGATGCAGGTTCGCAGCTTGGGAGTGATCCTGGATTCATCGCTGAGCCTGGAACCCCAGGTCTCAGCAGTGGCCAGGGGAGCTTTTGCACAGTTAAGACTCGTGCGCCAGCTGCGCCCGTACCTTGGGAAGTCTGATCTGGCTACGGTCGTCCACGCTCTGGTCACATCCCGAATAGATTACTGCAATGCACTCTACGTGGGGCTGCCTTTGAAGACAGTTCGGAAATTGCAATTAGTCCAGCGGGCGGCAGCCAGATTGCTAACGGAGCTACATACAGGAGCATACCACCCCTGTTGTGTCAGCTCCACTGGCTGCCTGTCCATTCCGAGCTCAATTCAAAGTGCTGGTTTTGACCTTTAAAGCTCTATACGGTTCTGGCCCAGCTTACTTGTCCGAACGCATCAGCCGCTATGTCCCACCTCGTAATCTAAGATCATCCGGGGAGGCCCTGCTCTCGCTCCCGCCTATGTCTCAGATGAGGCTGGTGGGGACGAGGGATAGGGCCTTCTCGGTGGTGGCTCCCCGCCTGTGGAATGCGCTTCCTATTGATGTACGATCCACCACATCCCTCCTGGCCTTCAGGAAAAAAGTAAAATCCTGGCTGTGGGACCAGGCATTCGTACACCAGCACAAGGCAGCATTTTAGATTGGTTTTTACTGAAAGTGGGTGATTATGGCCAATGTTTTTATGGACTGAACATTGTTTTAATCCAGAGTGAATGTGTATGGTGCTAATGTAGTTGTATTTTAATGCATTTTTAATGTGTTTTAATTGTTGAAGGGTTTGGGGGTTTTATATTGTTATTATGTGGGCATCGAATTGTGCCGTACTGTAAGTCGCTCTGAGTCCCCCCTTGGGGGTTGAGAAGAGCGGGGTAAAATCCCGAAATAAATAAATAAAATAAATAAGTTTCATAGTGCAATTTAACTGCATTGAACTGCATTATGAGTCTACAGTGTCATATAATGCAGTTTGATGCAGTGCACTATGAAACGCCATGATAATGCAATGTAGATGGGGCCATAAGGTCTACCTACAGTCTGCAAATGGATGCCACTTGAACTGCACTGGTTCAATGCTACAGAATCCGGGGATTTGTCATTTAGTGACATTTTGTCATGCACCAGCCCCTTTTGGCGGAGTGATATTGAGCAAGAATTTGGGGGTCTTGCCATGAAGGCAGAGACCAGTCAGACCCACCAAAGATATAGGAAGCGACCAATTGGATTTCCCCCGATTTTCCCAAATAAAATCTCACCAAGTTGAAGAAATGCCACCAAATGTTTATTTCGTTCCAGCTGGAGCGGATGTCAAGCCTCCATCGTTTGCCCAAAGCTGACATAAAGCGCAAGGGAATGCAGTACATTCTTATAGAGAAACAGAGCTGTCAAAGTTCAAACTTCCCGCCCCTGTCCCCTCGGCCGGCTTCACGCTGATTGGTTGGAGTCATCAGCTGGCAGGGAGGCGCGGCTAGCTCATTTTTTATTCTATTTGAATGTTTTTATTCTACTTGAAATGTTGTTTTATGTTTTTATGTTATTATATTGATATGTATTTCTGGGCTTGGCCTCATGTAAGCCGCCGCGAGTCCCCTTCGGGGAGATGGTGGCGGGGTATAAATAAAGTTTATTATTATTATTTGCCACGCCTCAGCCAATCAGGAAGCCAGCGCTGCTTCGGGTTCTCGCCCAATGAGAGTGAAGGAGGCGGTCCAAGCAGGAAACAATGAACCGGGAGGAACTGATTAGTGGATTAAATTACTAATGTTTGTCCAAATGCCGGTGATTACTTTCAAAAGTTCTCAAGCTAGCTCTTCTCTTGTCCCAAGTGGAGGAAATAAACATATTTTTTTTCCTCTGGCACGGATGCCCAGACTCCAGTAGTCCTTTTAATCCTGGATATGGATCGATTGATGGTATCTTGCAATGGGTTCGGCCAAGGGGAATGAAAACAAAGGGTGAGGCAGATGGGACATCCAAAGCTTTCCGAAGGCAGGCTGTCCCCGATGTTATTTAACATCTACATGAAACCGCTGGGAGAGATCATTCGGAGTTTCGGAGTAAGGTGTTATCTGTACGCAGGTGATGTCCAGATCTGTCACTCCTTCCCATCTGTCACTAAGGAGGCTGTTCAGACTTTGAACCGGTGCTTGGCTGCTGTGTCGGACTGGATGAGGGCTAGCAAATTGAAACTAAATCCAGACAAGACAGAGGTCCTACTGGTCAGTCGAAAGGCCAAACAGGGCATAGGGTTACAGCCTGTGTTGGATGGGGTTACACTCCCCCTGAAGACGCAGGTTCGCAGCTTGGGAGTGATCCTGGATTCATCGCTGAGCCTGGAACCCCAGGTCTCAGCGGTGGCCGGGACAGCTGCACCCGTACCTTGGGAAGTCTGATCTGGCTACGGTCGTCCACGCTCTGGTCACATCCCGAATAGATTACTGCAACGCGCTTTACGTGGGGCTGCCTTTGAAGACAGTTCGGAAATTACAACTAGTCCAATGGGCGGCAGTCAGACTACTAACTGGAGCTACATACAGGGAGCATACCACCACCCTGTTGTGTCGGCTCCACTGGCTGCCGGTCCAATTCTGGGCTCAATTCAAAGTGCTGGTTTTGACCTTTAAAGCTCTACGGTTCTGGCCCAGCTTACTTGTCCGAACGCATCTGCCGCTACATCCCACCTCGTACTTTGAGATCATCCGGGGAGGCCCTGCTCTTGCTCCCGCCGGCTTCCCAGGTGCGGCTGGTGGGGACGAGGGAGAGGGTCTTCTCGGTGGTGGCTCCCCGTCTGTGGAATGCGCTCCCTAGCGACATACGATCAATTCCATCCCTCCTGACATTTAGGAAAAAAGTGGAAGCCTGGATGTGGGACCAGGCGTTCGCATAGTAGCACAGGACAGCACTTTAGTAGTTTAATGGAAAGTTGGTGAATAGGGCTCAATGCTTTTATGGATGGAACACTGTTTTTAACATAGGTGAATGCATAGGATGTGTGAATATAATTGTATTTTAATGTATTTTAGTGTCGAATGCTGGAGGGTTTTATATTGTGTTTTTATACTGCGATTGTGATGTAGGCATCAAATTGTGCCGTTTGGAACCGCTTCTGAGTCCCCCTCGGTTGAGAAGAGCGGGGTAAAATGCCGTAAATAAATAAATAATAAATAAATTTGTGAGAAATGACAAAATCACCATGGGGCACGTCTCCCAGATGGCCCTGCTCCGATGTCTGAAAGCGCGTGCCCAAGGGACATTTTCCCCAAATGGGCCAACTCTGAAGTTTGAGGAAACGTCCATTGTTGTTGTCCATGCAAAGTGCTCTTTGTTAAGTCCTTTCTTTGTTTAGGGATTACTAGCCCAGGAGATTCCTGCGCCCTGGCATGCTGGGGTCACAAAAAGGTGGCATTTCATATTTTTATATAGGAACACATGGAAGGGGAAAACATATAGGGAATACATTCATATAGGAGGGAAATAGGAACTGTATCATCTCATACCAGCCCATCCCACCCGCCAGTGTCCATTAGGAGTCATAAATCATGAGAAAAGTCCATGGGGTTTGGAAAGGAAAAGTTTCCAAAGAGTTCCTGAAAGTCCTTCAAAAGTAGGGAAAAGTCCCACAAAAGTTCAGGAAAGTTCATAAGTGTGGGTTACAGGGCATTGCCATGTGGGGCCATGGGAAGAGAGATAGGGGATTGTGGGATCATTCCAGCCTGGTGTCCTTGGTAAAACTATGAATTCCTTGGTTTTAAAACTATCTTTTACAGAGTCCGGGAAGGGGGGGGGGTCACCTCCAATATCAAGAGAAGGCTAAAGATCTTGGGAAGCTACAACTCCCAAGGTCCCATAGCATTGAGCCAAGGCAAGGTAAAGTGGTGCAAAATGGATGGATTCTGCAGTGTAGCTGCATCCTCCGCCTGTGCCTCATTGCTTTCCTTTGGCCAAAAATTCTCTTCTCGAAGCAACGCAGCAGCTGGCGCACAGCTCGCTTCCAGATTTCTTGGCTCGTTTGGGCCATTTCACGCCTGGCTGCGGCCTCTCCTTATCTTTTCCCACCAACATTATTTGCCTTGGAACAAATTAGAGAGTTTAGGCTTCCAAGCGCTACTGGTTCTGATCATCTTTCTCTCTCATACGCATGTATTTGTATAACATTGGAAAGTGAAACCACTTTAGCTGCCACGGATCCCTGGGATGTATAGTTTGGTTGGGCACCAATGCTCTTTGAATCATAGAATCATACGAGTTGGAAGAGACCTGGTGGGCCACCCAGTCCCACCCCATTCTGCCAAGGAACAGGAAAATCCTATTCAAAGCACCCCCAACAGATGGCCATCCAGCCTCTGCTTAAAAACTCCCAAAGACGAATCCTCCACCACACTCCGGGCAGAGAGTTCCACTGCTGAACAGCTCTCACAGTCAGGAAGTTCTTCCTCATGTTCAGATGGAATCTCCTTTCTTGTAGTTTGAAACCATTGCTCCATTGCTGACCCACCGTTTAGCCTTGACCGGGGTTAGGGGGACCGCCCTTAAATGGGTGGCCTCCTTCCTCCAGGATCGGGGACAACGTGTGGAGAGGGGTGAGGAGGTCTCCGGGAGGCTCCTATTGTTGTGGGCCCCAGGGGGCCATCCCTCTACCTTATTATTCAACATCTATATGCGCCCCTGGCCCAGCTGGCCCACGACTTTGGTCTGGAGTGTTATCAGTACGCTGATGACACCCAGCTTCTGCTGAGAATGGATGGCAGGCCAGACACCGTACTCGATTGTTTCCAACGATGCCTTGAAGCCGTGACTGGATGGCTGCGTGCCAGCCGGCTGAAGGTGAATCCATCGAAGACGGAGATTTTGTGGCCCGGTCGCCTTGGGCTGGATGAGTGCCGGTTGCCTACCCTGGATGGCGAGCAACTAGCTAGCCAGTCATCCCTTGTTAAGAGCTTGGGTGTCCACTGGACCTCCTTTGCTGTCCATGGAGACTCAGGTCTCCATAGTCAGCAAAACTTCGTTCTACCATCTACGACAGGCTAGGCGACTGGCCCCCTACCTGTCCAGGGATGACCAGTCCACGGTGATCCAAGCGACGGTCATCTCGATATTGGACTACTGTAACGCCCTCTACGTTGGCCTTCCCTTGTCGACAATCCGGAAACTCAAGCTGCTGCAGAATGCCGCTGCTCATAAGAACATAAGAACATAAGAAGAGCCATGCTGAATCGGACCTCAGCCCATCTAGTCCAGCATTCTGTATCACACAGTGGCCCACCAGTTGTACACGGGGATCTCGAGCAGAAGGGAGGGCAAACCCTGACCTGCTCCCCCGACCCCCACAACCAGTACCCAGGGAAATCCTGCCTACCTCAACCAACTCCGAGGTGGCACTTGAATGTCCTTTTCTGGTGTTGCTTGCTGGTGGGAGCACCAGTGAGGGAGCACATCACTCCCATCCTACGGCAACTGCACTGGCTTCCCATTGAGTACCGGATTGCCTTCAAGGCAGGCATGTAGCCAGGGGGGGGGGGCTAAGGGGACTTCAGCCCCCCCCCGAAATTCTCAGGGTGGTCCGCCGAAAAGGCCTTACTGGTACATTATTTAAACTGTTATGTTTATTCATATCATGATCTGATCACCATGCTCATTATATCCCACATTAATGGGGTTATTGGGATAACAATACAAAAGGTTTGCTAGGGTAGGCCCTCTTCCACCCAGTCTCAGCCCCCCTCGAACCAAACTCAGCCCCCCGAATCAAAATCCTGGCTACGGACCCATGGTGCTGGTCTTAACCTTTAAGGCCTTACACGGTCTAGGGCCTGAGTACCTGAGGGACCCCGTATGTCCCCCTGAGATCACCACGCTCAGAAGAGCAGAATCTGTTAGTTGTTCCATCAATCCGCTCATGCCATCTATCCACAACTAGGCAGCGAGCCTTCTCTGCTGAGGCTCTTGTGTTGTGTAATTCACTTCCAGATGACACCCGAGCGATCTCAGAGCTTGTCCCTTTTCGGTGGGCTTGCAAGACCACCCTTTTCAGATTGGATTTTAACTAAACTGGTCTGTCCTGGTGTGTTCTATGCCTCGAGTCTTTAAGGAATCTACAATTCCTGTTATTTTATTACTGTTACACTGTTTTGTGTTTTTATTGTATGCTGCATGTTTTATTGTACGCTGTGATCCGCCCCGAGCCTGCAGGGAGAAGCGGAATATAAAATTGAATAAATAAATAAAATAAATAAATTGCGTCCTAGTTTCCAGGGCAGCAGAAAACAAGCCTGCTCCCTCCTCCCTAGGATTTTACTTATTTATTTATTTCTGGTATTTATATCACAGATCAGCAAAGGCATATAGTGCATTTGGAAGGCTTCACGAAAGAGTCTGGAGCAACAAGCACCTGAGGCAAAGCACCAAAATCAGTGTGTACAGAGCTATCGTACTGTCTATTCTTCTCTATGGGTCTGAAACATGGATCACCTATCGCCAACACCTACGACTCCTCGAACGCTTTCACCAGCGCTGTCTTCGCAAAATCCTAAATATACACTGGACCGACTATAAGAACATAAGAAGAGCCATGCTGAATCGGGACCTCAGCCCATCTAGTCCAGCATTCTGTATACACAGTGGCCCACCAGTTGTACATGGGGATCTCGAGCAGAAGGGAGGGCAAACCCTGACCTGCTCCCAACCCCCAAAACCAGTACCCAGGGAAATCCTGCCTACCTTCAACCAGCCCGAGGTGGCACTTGAATGTCCTTTTCAGTAACTGTGATGTGATGAATGTTGCTGTCCTTGAGCAAGCAGGGATCACCAGCATTGAGGCCATGCTATTGAGAAACATAGCTGCGCTGGGCAGGGCACGCCTCTAGGATGGAGGACCACCGCCTCCCAAAGATACTACTCTATGGCGAACTCGCCACGGGTCAGCGCAAGAGAGGCGCCCAAAAAGAGATAGAAGGACTCCCTGAAACACACCTCAGGCTCGGCCAGATTGATCACCAACAATGGTCCACCCTGGCCTCACATCGGGAGGCATGGAGACGCACCATTCCACAATGCTTCTCTACCCTCAAAGGGGGATGCTTAGCCTCCTATGTCCCGGTCTCATGTGTTTTTGAACTCAAATACTCAAGTCTGGACTTTGTTTTGCCTTTGACATCTTTTTGGGACTTATCCATTACTGAAACCCAGCCTGCTTGGATTCATAAGGAACTTTATAGCTTTACTCAGCCTATGGCATTTGGAACATTCCTTGATTATTGATTGAACTCTCATTGCTTTGATATTTT
>JARBWK010002113.1:0-16144 GCA_030556195.1 Anolis apletophallus
GGATGTATCAATGCCTGCACTTTCCCCTGCCAGCTAAGAAGCAATGCTGTTTTCCTTTAACCCACGTTGGTTCTCAGCTGCCAAGGGGGCGTGGCAGCAATAACAAATTAATAATGAATTTCGTTATTTATTATGTTTCAATTTTGAAATTTTTACAAAAATATTTGGAACACTTTCTATTTCAAAACAACAGCGGCAAATCCCCCCCATGAGTTTAGAAACAATTTTTTATGGATCAACCACCCCTACTAGCTGCTCCTCAGACCACAACAGATGGCCATTGAGTCTCTGATTAAACACCTCAAGAGAAAAAGACTTCACTAAAGTCTGAGACACAGCATATCCCATTGTTTAGATCAGTGTTTTTCAACCTTTTTTGAGCCGCGGCACATTTTTTACATCTACAAAATCCTGGGGCACACCTCCAACAAAAATGACACAAAATGACACTCTTTTTAAAAAAATATTTTTATTGTTTTATCATTATCAACACAATATTATACAATGTCTATTTAAGCAGATTCATGTTATTCATTTCTAGGTACAATACTTAATCTTTAGCATCTGCCATTATGTTTTTCTTATACATTTTGTACCCCTCACCGCTGTGCTCCCCTCCCCCCTCCCAAGCCATTGCTTTTACATATCATTCGTCAAAATTTCATTTCTTCTTGTGGAGGTAACCTTCCTTCTTCCTTTTCTAATCCTTTTTTAATAAATTTTCTCCATACCTCATAGAAATCACTTTGTTTCCATATACCTCTTTTTACTTTTAATATACCTGTTAACTTGTCATTTATTGCCAGTTTCCATACTTCCTTGTACCATTCCTCTATTTGTATATTTATTTCATTTTTCCAATTCCTTGCTATAAGCAGTCTTGCTATTGTTAATAGGTTTGTTATCGCATCTTTATCCTTTTTTTCCAATTGTATACTATTATATAATGATAATAAAGCTATACTAGGACTTCTTTCTATTTTAATATTCATTATGTCTTCTATTTCTTTAAATACTTTCGCCCAAAATTTGCTTACATATTTACATTGCCACCACATATGTATGTATGTTCCTGTTTGACACTCTTAACACAGTAATACAGTAATACATCTAGTTAATATGTTTTAAAATGTATTTAAACACTCAGTGTGAAACCTGGACCTGTTTCGATGAACACAACATAGATATCCTGGCAGGAATGGCAGAAAGACACAAACTTCCCACACAGAACTCCCATAACCAAGAGAAAATGCTATAAGAGTTTGATGGACATTGTAGTTCACCTATATCCAGAGAGCACTGTGGACTGAAACAATGTTGGATCAGGACCAAACTTGGCATGAATACTCCATATGCCCAAATGTGAACACAGATGGAGTTTGGGGAAAATAGACCTTGACATTTGGGAGTTACAGTTTCTGGAATTTATAGTTAACACACAATCAAAGAGCATCCTGAACTCTTGCAACAATGGAATTGAACCAAACTTGGCATATTGAACCCTCATTACCAACATAAAGTACTGAAAGTGTTTGCTTGGGAATTGACTTTGAGTTTGGAAGTTGTAGTTCACCTACACCCAGAGAGCACTGTGGACTCAAACAATGTTATGTTATGTTGTTGTTTGTTTTCTATCCAGAATCACAATGTTGGAAGGAGGCTCACCACTTTAAGGTCCCTAAGACAGGCATGGGACAACTTTGGCCCTCTGGGTGCTTTGGACTTCAACTCCCACCATTCCTAACAGTCTGAGGCCCTTTCCTGCTTAAATGGCTGAGGGGGGGGGAAAGGAAAAGGGCCTGAGGCTGCTAGGAATGGTGGGAGTTGGAGTCCAAAACACCCGGAAGGCCCAAGTTTGCCCATGCCAGCTTTCGACAGAGACCTCTTCCTCCCCCTTCCCCTTTGCGCCCTTTCTTCCCCCTCCTGCCCAACACTTACTTTTTCTTCTACACTGCCGCTTCTGCCGGCCTTTTGATCCGAGGGGGCAGCGTGAGCGTGTTCAGGAGGGGAGGGGGGAGGAAGACGTGACCCGTGCGGGCGCTACTGCGCAGACTCGCCCCAGAGCAAAGCGAGGCAAAGCGAGCAGAGCGAGGCTGGGAAGAAGGGAGCCCGAGTGGAGAAGAAAAAGTGTTTGGCAGGAGGGGGCAGAAAGGGCATGGGAGGTTCCCATTTCCCACGGCACACCCAATGATCGCTCACGGCACACTAGTGTGCCACGGCACACTGGTTGGGAAACAGTGGTTTAGATGGAACAATTTTCCCTGTAATTTGAACCCATTGCTCCAAGTCCTAGTTTCCAGAGCAGCCCCGGGACACAAGCTTGCTCCCTCCAAGATGGCCCTTCAGTCTGTTCCAGCATTAGCTTCTAATATAGGTTTTTAAGAGCTTCTTAGTTACTTCACTGTTCTAAGCGAGCCTGATGGGAGCAACACATAAATGTGTGTCTCTACGGCTAGAGGGTTTCCCCCCCCTCTTTTTTCTTTTCTTTCTTTTTTCCTTTTTGCAATTTATGTCCTTCCCAGTTTTATGAACAGCTCTATGAAGCCAGAAGGGAGGATCCTACCAGCACTAGCGGAGTGATATAAGCTCAGAGCTACAGATGACAATGCACACTCAATGACTTTCTTTTGTTCTTTCTATTTCTAATTCTCCAATAAAGCTGAGTGCTTTGCAGATAATCAGCAGACATCTAGGCAATGAACTACTGAGCTGGTACATATAACCACCTTTAATATCAAGCTGCAGAACAAGTATAATTGACCTATATGTAGGTGCTTTAGTATTTCTTTATTATAACACTTTACTGTCTGCTTTCCATCATATAGTGGCACTCAAAGTGGCTTATAGTTAGAGGTAAATGCATTTTACATGATTTTAATAACCCAAATCAGTTAATAAAATTACATAGTAACCACAGATGACAGGCATCAAAAATTGAATTCTTTAACCATTAAAAGTATGTCTTAATGGGAAGTGTCTTCATGAGACTCCAAAAGAGTAGGGAGGCTTCCTGAGGGAATTATGGAGTTGAGATGCTATCACAAGGAAGACTTTAGACCTTTTCAAATAGGGTAAATTTATGTATTTATTTATTTATGTAAATTTATTTATTTATTTAAATTTATGTAAATTTATTTATTTATTTAAATTTATGTAAATTTATTTATTTATTTAAATTTATGTAAATTTATTTATTTATTTAAATTTATGTAAATTTATTTATTTATTTAAATTTATGTAAATTTATTTATTTATTTGCTATGCTTCTACACCGCCTCTCTCAGCCCGAAGGCGACTCGAGGCGGTGATCAAGCGGCAGCAGGTGCCCACATACAATACATCGTAATAAGATAAAAACAGTCATCTAAAAACCATCTAAATTAGCAGTTAAAACTACAAAATACAAATCTCAGCTCCACATACTTAAAATCGGTTACCGTTTTGTTGTCATACTAATCCTTTGATCTCGATTAATTAAAGTTCGTCTGTGAAAGCCTGCTCGAACAGCCAAGTCTTGACTTTCTTACAAAATGTCAGGAGGGAGGGGGCCGATCTGATGTCACTAGGAAGGGAGTTCCAAAGCCGAGGAGCCACCACTGAGAAGGCCCTGTCTCTCGTCCCCGCCAGACGCGCCTGGCGGGACCGAGAGCAGGGCCTCTCCGGATGATCTTAAGCATCTTGATGGTTCATAAGGAGAGATGCGTTCGGACAGGTAAAGTTGGACCTGAACCGTTTAAAGCTTTAAAGGCCAAAACCAACACTTTGAATTGTGCTCGGTAGCAAACTGGCAGCCAGTGGAGCTGGCACAACAGGGGAGTTGTATGCTCCCTGAGTGCCGCTCCTGTTTTCAACCTGGCTGGTGTCCGTTGGACCAATTGAAGCTTCCGAGCAGTCTTCAAAGGCAGCCCCATGTAGAGAGCGTTGCAGTAATCTATACGGGATGTAACCAGAGCATGGACTACCGTGGCCAAGTCAGACTTCCCAAGGTAACACTGGCAACACTGTGGCAACACTGGTTACTCTTTAGTTTTATGATGGAGCCTGCTGGCTCCCATCCCATGACATACAGCTACTTCTGGTGGAGCTCCATTGCAAAACTAAAGAGGAACCCAAGTATGCTGCTGCGGCATTGGAATCAACAGGGAAAGCTGGGTGGCAAACACGTCCCTCCATGGGTTGAGGTAGGAGAGAAGGGTGATGTGGGGCATGGGGCAATGTGTTTGTGGTGATTCTGATAGCGAACAGAATTTTGGAGGCCTTGCCATGAAGACAGGCCAGTTTAGACCCACCAAAGAGGGCCCATGTTGAAACCTGGTGAGGAAGGAAGCAACCAATCCCATTTTCCCCTAAAATGTCTTAATATAAACAGATCTCACCAAAGCCTGAAGAGGGTGCCATTGAGGTTTTATTCAGTTCCAGCTGGAAGGGATCACAGCCGCAATCATTCTCCCATGCTGCAATGCAGTCACATTGGTAAACATTCCTTATATAGGGTTACAGATTTGAATTTCCCTCTTCCCACCCCCGCTGCTGATTGGCAGATGTCATCACTTGCAGGAGGGGCACAGGAGGTTCCAGCCAATGAGGGCGAAGAAGGAGAAATAATGAGAGAAAAGGGTGGTTCTGAGGGTGGGCTTTTGCCCAGGCTTCCCAAATCAGTTTTTTCTGAGTTGCAGACAAAGGCCGTAATCCCTTATTTCCTGTTCTGGCCAAGCACAGACCAAAAATCCTTTTAAGTGGGTTTCAGTAAAATGGAGGGTAAACAAAGAGAATTCCAGCTTGCCATGATTCATTATAGGGTTGTGAAAAGGAGATATGGTTTGCATAGCTGGTTTCGGGTCTCTGGAGAAACCCTTTTTGTGATGTGTAACAAAATGTTGCCAAATGGCTTATGGGTCCCTGGCAGCCTGGTTTTATAAAGGTGTTTTTGTCAGGTAAATATGTGAGGCAAATAGTGGGATTTGTTAGCCCGACCTGGTCTTGCGAAATGACGCTTCCTGTGCTACAATGAAGTGGCTGGGACATCCTGGGGTGAAGTAAATGGGTTTCTACTCCAGGATCAGGGTCCCAAAAATCCCTTTTGAAATAACTAACTACCTGGGAGGATGTCAATTTCCCATTGCAGTTTGCAGGAATTTCCAGATTTTCCTATGTCTGAGTCATTCCTTACATTATCAATTTTCTTATTTCTTTAAAGTTATATTTCATAGAAAAAGGGGGGCATGCAAAGGGAAAATACATTGAGGATAAATATCATTTTTCATACAGTTTCATAGCGAGAGAGTCCAGGGAAACAATTATTTCATATTCAGGGAGTAGAAAGAAAGTCCATCTGTGTCCTTGGGAAAAACTATAAGAGAAAAGTCCTTTTTGCTAATAGCCAGAGGAGAGTCCAAACACACAGAAGTCCTTGGAAAACTATGTCTCCCAAACCGCTCAGGGCTTGCCCCTGTTGGCCTGTCCGCATGCAACTCCGTGCACAAAGAGTCCATGTGTTCAGGTCAAGTGAGGCAAGAAAACAGAGAGGTAGAAATGGCTGAAGGTCTTTTGATGCCAAATCCCAGCCTTTTGTGCTAGAGATGCCAGACCACATATGCAGGAACGTTGGAACTCCCTGCTGCAGGTCAATGAAACAGGGGCTCTGGGGCTCAACTTCAATTCCAGCAGCACATATATAAAGAAAGAGGGTGTTTACCCAATTAGGGCAGGGAGGAACCTTCCTATTTCATCCCACCGCTGCCACCAATTATAATAAAATATGTGTTCAAAAATCTTCAGAATCCAAAAGGTTTCATACACTGCCACAAATATACAAAGATAGGAGGTCTTATTTTTCTTAAGGTTTTAAGCTGCACTGTGGAACACTCTCCTGGCCGAAACACCTTTGAAAACCCACTTGCTACCACAGTTATTGATAAGGCCCACTGAAGGAAAACTAAGATGATTTCTTCTTCAATTAAGGTATGCTGCCACCTTTGGATTCTGGATTGCTGTAGGGCAGGGGTGCCCATACTTTTTCAGCACGTGAGCTACTTATGATAAAACCAAGTCAGAAAGATCTACCTGAGAGAGAAGCAGGGCGGAGCCCGGGGAAGGGGCGTGGCCTGGCATGGCCTGGCTACGCCCTCCCCGTTCTGGCTAGCGCTGCCACACCTTCTCCAGCATAGAGGAGGTATGCCAAGCCAGTGGTGACATAGCTATGCCACTACTGGCTTGGCATACCCTCCTCAAGGCTGAAGAAGCTGTGGTAACGCTGTAGCCAGAGCGAGGAGGGGGCGGAGCCTGGCGTGGCATGGCTCCGCCCCCTCAGAAGCTCCCCATCCAGCTGGGATCGACCTCCTAAGGTCCTGGGATCGACCAGTCGATCGTGAGCCACCTTATGAGCACACCTGCTGTAGGGACTGATTTATGTTCTTTTGACTGCGGCACATGTGAAGCAGTTGTTTGAACAAACAACAATAAATATTATTTGAGAGAACTTTCAAGAACACATAAACAAGCTTAATGGTTTCAAGATATTTTGGCATGAACGCATGTGTTTACTTTAATCAGTACAAATCTTAGTTACAAGGGTCACCTTTCTCCCTCCAAGAGTTTACTGACAGGAAATCATCTCTGCCTAGTAAATCTTTTACACTAACACCAATAGTCCTACTGGATCTATCTATCTACACATCTACACCCTGATAGTTGTAGAGTCTCCTCACTAGCTGACCCTGCTAGCTTCCTGGCCAATTTCAGGCCACTTCTTACTAACACTTTGAAGACAGTTCGGAAATTACAACTAGTCCAACGGGCGGCAGCCAGATTACTAACTGGAGCTACATACAGGGAGCATACCACCCCCCTGTTGTGTCAGCTCCACTGGCTGCCTATCCACTTCCGAGCTCAATTCAAAGTGCTGGTCTTGACCTTTAAAGCTCTATACGGTTCTGGCCCATCTTACTTGTCCGAACGCATCTGCCGCTACATCCCACCTCGTAATTTAAGATCATCCGGGGAGGCCCTGCTCTCGCTCCCGCCGACTTCTCAAATGCGGCTGGTGGGGACGAGGGAGACGGCCTTCTCGGTGGTGGCTCCCCGTCTGTGGAATGCGCTTCCTAGTGACATACGATCAATTCCATCCCTCCTGACATTCAGGAAAAAAGTAAAAGCCTGGCTATGGGACCAGGCGTTTGCACACTAGCACAAGGCAGCATTTTTTTTTAACTTAAATGAATGTGTATGATATGTTGATGTAATTGTATTTTAATGTGTAATGTTTTGGGGGGTTTTAATACTGTGTTTTATGTGTTTTACTGTGTTGGCATCGAAGTGTGCCTTTTTGGAAGCCGCTCTGAGTCCCCCCTCGGGGGTTGAGAAGAGCGGGGTAAAATGCCGGAAATAAAATAAATAAAATAAATAAACACTCACTAACCCTACTTCTTCTGACACCCACAACCGACTTCTCTGATGCCCAGCCACCAACTGCTGTCAGATTTCAAAACCTCCTCTCTTGAGAGCATTGTTTCTCTTTTTCCAAGTTAGGCTCCGCCCCTTTTCTTCCAGCCAATCCTAACTTTCTCATTTCCCTCCAGGCTGACTTTAGCCATGCCCCTACTGGAAATGAGAAAGTAAGATGGATGCCTCCCTTGCTATCCACCTAAAATGGCTGCCGAGGTTTTGGGGCCAGCTTTTCAGGCTTCTCTTAGCATCCCCACGTAAAGGATTCACTACAGAGGAACCCAAGTATGCTGCTGTGGCATTGGTATCAACAGGGAAAGCTGGGTGGCAAACACCTCCCCCTATGGCAGTGGTTCTCAACCTGGGGTCCCCAGATGTTTTTGGCCTACAACTCCCAGAAATCCTAACAGCTGGCAAACTGGCTGGTTTAGGCCAAAAACATCTGGGGACCCCAGGTTGAGAACCACTGCCCTATGGGATGAGGTAGAAGGGTGATGCGGGGCATGGGGCAATGCGTTTGTGGTGATTCCGACAGCACATATGATGAGGTCCTTTGTCTTGCATTCCTGGTGGAATTCAAGATCTGGCAGTTGTATTGATCTAGCACAATTGAAGACTAGAATTAAAAGCCTTTGAGGTATGGAAAAGGATGAATAGTCAAACATCTACATTTGTATAGATTCAAAGTACAGTCAAATAATGTGCCGAGAATAGAGCAAACATCTATTCACAGACCAAATAATCATAATTGTAGCAGTATATATTACCGCCAGCCGCACAAAGGAGAATTCCTTGAGGTATCAGAATTGGGAAAAAATTAACTATTCAGTGCATTTCCAAATTGATGTTGACTGGGAAGTTTTTGCAGATGAAAGCAAGCACAACTAATGCTAACAAAAAGTCAGGCCTTTGTGTTGTAATACACCAGTGTTATCAAACAAAGGCTTCACAGCAGTAGGGACAAAGAATAAAACCTTTGCAATTATGATTTCCATGTGCAGTACTTTGTTGCATTACGCTAACATGCTGATCTGAGTTTTCAGAAATATCATTCAGCCCAGGGAAATGTCTATGCTAGTAGGTCCCTAGGATTGCACTATTTTGCTCTGCTCATATTTCATATATCTCCAACTCAGATAGTCCAACTCTGGCACTATGTAGCTACACCTCTACACACTATCTGTCCTGATAGTTGTAAGGCTTACACGCTAGCTAACCTAGCATCTCTTCTTACTAACCCTAACTAATCTCTAACCCTCCTCCTTCTTCTGACACCCACAACCAACTTCTCTAACACCCAGCCACGGATCGACTTAACCACCGACTGACTGTCAGATTTCAAAACGCTTCCTCTCCTGGGCATTTTTTTTCTTTTCCCAAGTTAGGCTCCGCCCCTTTCCTACTAGCCAATCCTAGCTCCCTCATTTCTATTCAAGTTGCTATTCATTCATTCATTCACTTTATTATTTCATTAGTCGCCCTCCACCGAAGTGCTCTGGGCGACTTACATAGGACAGAATAAACGAACATTACAACAATAACATTAACATGGAATTACAGATTAAAAGCTCTACCAAAGAGCCAGGTCTTGAGTGCATTCGTAAAAGATGGTACGTCAGGCATGTCTCTAACATAAGGTGGTAGCGAATTCCACAAAGTTGGGGCAGAGGTTGAAAAAGCCCTACGCCTTGTGGACTCTAAGTGTACCTCTCTGGGGCCCGGTGTGTAAAGAAGATATTATTTATTTATTTATTTATTCGATTTGTACACCGCCACTCCCAGAGGCTCGGGGCAGTTTACAGAATTTCAGCACAGTAATAAAATAATATACATTAAAATATCATTAAGACTCGAAGGCTTGTCTGAACAAGAAGGTCTTACAAGCTTTGCGAAAAGTTACCAAATTTTGCAAAGGCCGAGCCTGAGGGGGCAGATCATTCCACAGAGCTGGGGCAATGATAGAGAAGGCCCTTCATCGAGTTGTCCTCAGGTGGTAAGACTTCACGCCAGGAACATGTCAGATTATTGCATTTTGAATAGCAATTCATGAGTCAGCACAAGATATATTTTCGCAGTTTGAGATGACCTGCAGTGTGACATGTTTGACACCAGATGGCGCTGTCTCAAGACTGCTAAATGGAACCTTGAGGAATGTCAGTTACAAAGTGACAGTTGGGATTTGTCAGTTGGGATTTGTCAGTTGGGATTTAATATCTGTGAGGAAAGGATGTTTAGAAAGGTAGCTGTGATGGCTGTTGTTTTTCGATGTTTTGCCAGTTATTGTTAAATACAATTCAATACAAAGTTATATATTTACCTTGTGAATTGAATGAGAGTTTCATTATTCACTCGAACAGAGACTGGAGTTTTTGGGTCGATGGGGAATTAAACTTCTATATTTCTGTTGCCTATCCGCTGTGACATAAATACTCAACGCCGAAGAGAACATCTAGGAGATTCTGATTTTCTGATCGCAGTGATCTCAAGGGACTATATGGGGACAGGCGATCCCTCAAGTACACTGGCCCCAGACCATGTAAGGCCTTAAAAGTTAAGACTAATACTTTGAAAGTGATTCAGTACTCAATTGGTAACCTGTGCAGTCCCCACAGGACCAGGGTGATACGACAACTAACGGGCTCCCTGTAGGGTTCCAGTCTGGTGGGCTGGGACAGACCCCGGGGATACCTAGACAGGTACCAGCTGATCCAGACCCTTTTGAGGATGAAGGATGGCCTGAAGTAGAGGGCTCTGAGGAGAGTCTGCAATGGGACGACTCCTGGCTGAGGGGGTATGGATCTACAGATAGTTTTAGTGAAGATTCCATGGATGTTGATTCTGACTCAGACAGTTATGAGAGGCCAGGCGGCCTTGGGTCGCAAGAAAGAGTTTCCACTCCTTCCCCAGATGCAGATTCCAGGGAAGAGGAGTTGCCTGGTTCTCATCCTGATAGCACACCTGCTAGGGATAATGAGCAGCCCTTTGATAGAAGAGGGAGTATCAGAAGTTCAAGGCAAAGCTGGAGCCTGAGAACAGGAACGAAATGGGCACATCAAAAATAGTGCTTTTAAGATCATGCTCCCGGGTTTCAAGTCAGACTTGAAGCCACGTTTAGACTGGAGAGGATCTAGTTTTGAGCTCCAAGTTCCCAGAGACCGCAGGAGGCGGTCGGGTCACGATCTAAGGACTAAGTTTTATGTTGGCCGCGGCAGTGGCTTCCTCCAAGTTTCCAAGACCAAGTGTTCACGTTACCGCAGGAGTGTGCCCTTGTTTTTGTGCTTGTTTGCAATCCGGATTTATTTCCAGTTTTCCCAGGACTTTGAGATTCCTTTTGGATTTACCGTTTTGGATTTTACCTTTTGGACTATTTCAGGGCTGTCCAACAGGCGGCCCTGGGGCCGCACACGGCCCCCGAGCCCCTTCCCTACGGCCACCTAACTTGTTTTAATAAAATACAAATTAAAAATAATAAATAATTTTTTTAAAAAAAACCCTACTTCCGGGTTTAGGCAAGCATCGCGGGACTACGCCAGCCACAGACGGGATTTCGAGGGAGGTCGAAATCCCGTCTGTGGCTGTGTAGTCTCGCAATAGCTGCCAAAGTCTCGGATCCCGTGGGATTTGTGGCCGGCCTGGGCGCACGCCTCCTCCTCCCTCGCGGCTGCTTCCAGGCCAGCCCCCGTTCCCTCAGAGAGAGGGAGGAGGGGAGTGAGGCAGGGAAAGCCCCTCCTGGCTCCGTCCTCTTCCTGTGGAGGACCCTCGCTTCCCGCCCCACGGATGAGAGAGCCCCCACACCCGGTCTGAGCTTGGCCTCGGCTCCAGCGGGGCTCTTCGGGGACGGCGGCGGCGTTGGCGCTTCGGCCCTGTGGCGGGGCTCCCACGGTATGGGTAAGGAAGGGCCTGGCTCGAATCAATCAATCTAAAAACAGTGGGACGTTGGGTGAGGGGGGGAGGGGTCCCTCAGCGGCGGTTTCCTTGGCGATGCTTCCTTCCCTTCTCCGCGCCCCTCCCTTGTTGTTGTGCTGCCTTCCCCGCGTGCAGGGCGCAACGTGGCTTCCTTTGTGCCTGCCCCCGTGGCTTGTTTTCCCTTCAGGGAGGGAGGGAGCTCTTTGGGCCTCCTCCACCCGCCTCTGGGAAAGGAGGCCCCATCAAGTCCTACGACAGCATTGAGGTGTTTGGTTTTTTTTTGGTGTGTCCCAATTGGAGTGTGGACTCAAATAACTCAAAGGTATTAGGAAACATTCCCTAAAATCCACCAGTGTTCCCATTTGGGTATATTGAGTATTCATGCCAAGTTTGGTCCAGATCCATCATTATTTGAGTCCACAGTGCTCTCTGGATAGAGGTGAACTACAACTCTACAACTCAAGGCCAATTGTAAGTAAATTGGAGCCGAGGAAGGGGCAGAGCCAGGGAGGGGGCGGAGCCAGGGGAGCGGCGGGGGCGGAGCTGGGGGAAGGGGCAGACCCTTCGGCCCCCCAGGTGATCAGTGACCAGAATTCCGGCCCTTGGGCCCGTAGAAGTTGGACAGCCCTGTACTATACCATTATACTGTAATATTATTAGTACTATTACAATTGTAAGTAAATTGGAGCCGGGGAGGGAGCGGAGCTGGGGGGTGGGGGTGGAGCCAGGGAGGGGGCAGAGCTGGGGGCGGAGCCAGACCCTTCGGCCCCCCAGGTGATCAGTGACCGGAATTCCGGCCCTTGGGCCCGTAGATGTTGGACAGCCCTGGACTATTTGAACATTCATTCATTCTATCCTTTTCCTTTTGGACTATACTTATTCTAAATAAAAGAACATTTATTGCAGCTGCCTGTGTATGTGTCATCTAGGGGAGCAGTCCGAGGTCTGAGTTGCAACACTCCCCCACGAGTAGCCGGGCTGCAACATTCTGCATTAGTGTAGCAACCCAGTTCTCGTTTGTGCCTGGAGGGCAGGGGGCAGCACCGGGGGTCCCACTGGCATTGGAGCCAGCTGATTCTGAGGAGGATTTGGAGGGGCTGGAAGAAGGGGATTTTGAGGTAGCTGGGCCTTCTTCCCCCACAGAAAGCCTGGCCTGGGATGACGGCTGGCCTGATCCTTACGAGATGCAGGAAGGCCAGACGTCGAAAGCAGCGATCGTGAAGATTATGAACGGCTGGGGGGGGGGGCGAGGTTCACAAGACAGAATGTGGGAAACAACCGAGGGAGAGGCCCGGGAAGCAGAAGTGGAGTTCGACTCTCACAAAGATAGGGAATCAGGTGCTGGGAGGCAGGTCGAACTTTTTGATAGGAGACGGAGCATTGAGGCTAGCAGGAGGGGTTGGTTCCACAGCCTAGTTCGGCCGAGGTCCCGAAGCACAGAAGGGAGGAGGAGAAGCGTAGAGCGTCAGGGGCCTCGCCAAGGGGATTAAGTATAGGATCCGTGGGAACGGATCCTCAGTACCTCAGCCACGTCTATCCTATGCAGACGAGTAGTGAGCCAAGACCACGTAGCTAAGTTTTGGGCTTGTGGCCTGCCAAGGAGTGCCTTGGATCTTGTATCTTTGCCTTGTTCCTGAATCCGCTTGAGTTGAGCGGAGCTTTGCCAAGTCCTGGAAACTTTCCTGCCAAGATTGCTTTTGGACATTACCTTTTACCTATTGGATTTGTTTTGATCTTTTTATGGACAATTACCTTTTCAACTGTTTCTTATACTTCAATAAAGTAGTTAGCTGATTACCGTCTGTGTGTGTGATTAAGGGGCCGGCCAAGGTCTTGCATCGTGAGAATTAGCTTGAGTTTCCGGATCACCGTCAAAGGCAGGCCAATGTAGAGAGCGTTACAGTAGTCAAATTTTGAGATGACCGTGGCCTGGATCACCGTGGCCATGTAGTTCCGAGACAGATAGGGGGCCAGCTGTCTAGCCTGTTGCAGATAGAAAAATTTTCTTTGGGGGGGGGGGGTCGAGGTGACTACTGATGCTGAAGAGGGATAAGGTATAACGGTCCCTGACCGTGAAGGGCTTTAAAAGTCAGGACCTGTATCTTATAAAAGACCTCTTGGAAATGAGAATCCTAAAATGGATGCCTGCATGGCATCTTTCTAAGATGGCTGCCACTGACTCGGGCCTATTTTTACAGGCTTTTTCCTAGCGTTCTAGGTAGGGTTCACTACACTCTTCCTTTGGATATTTTTCTTGTATATCTGTATGGATAAGGATAGGCAATGCTTCCTTTCCTTCCTGGCTGTTTAAAAAATGGCCTTGGACGTCCGACGCTCAAAAGTCATCAGATCTAGCCCTGGGCAGGCCAGATCTACTCATGTTAATCGTTTGCAAAGGTGAGCTCCTGCATTTTGTAAAAGCCAACACATTCATTATTTATTTACTTACGTTATTTATATTCCGCTCTTCTCACCCCGAAGGGGACTCAGAGCACATTACAGTAAACATACTTAGCAGACAATCCCTGCTGTTTCACAAACATACATATAAACGAACAGAGGCAAACTCTGGCCACCAGGGGGAGCTGACGCACTCCTCATCTCTCAGCGTTCCCAGCATCCCTTGTTGTTCAGCATTTCCTGGAGTTCTTTATGGCCTCACAATTCAGTCAAAATTTGCCTCCCCACTTAATGTGGTACCTTAATCTCCTACTTCAGTGTTTCCCAACTTTTTTTGAGCCGCGGCACACTTTTTACATTTACAAAATACTGGGGCACACCACCAACCAAAATGACACAAAATGACACTCTAACACAGTAATACATATAGTTAATATGTTTTTAAATGTATTTATACACTCAGTGTGAAACCCGGGCCTGTTTCAATGAACACAACATAGATATCCTGGCAGGAATGGCAGAAAGACACACACGAAGCTCTTGCTCAACAGCTGTCAGTCTCTCTCTGTTTTTAGTTTTTATCGCACTCAAACTAGAGAAGCTCATCTCACACAGATATGTGGTTGAAAACGGGAGCAATGTCAAAATAGCTGCCGCCATTTTAATCCGAGGGGGCAGCGTGAGTGTGTTCAGGAGCGGAGGGGGAGGGAGGAAGATGTGCAGTGAGTATGCGCAGTAGCGCCCACACGGGTCACATCTTCCTCCCTCCGCCCTCCCACCCTGAGCAAAGCGAGGCAAAGCGAGGCAAAGCGAGGCTGGGAACAAGGGGCCCCGAGTGGAGAAGAAAAAGTGTTTGGCAGGAGAGGGAAGAAAGGGTATTGGAGGTTCCAATTTCCCACGGCACACCTGATGATTGCTCACAGCACACTAGTGTGCCACGGCACACTGGTTGGGAAACACTGTCCTACTTGACAGATGCAACTGTCTTTCGGGCTGCAAAGGTCGACAGCAAGCTACACTTAAAGGTCAAGCACCCACCTTGACCCAGGCAGGCCTTGAACTCATGACACTTAGCCAGCTGCGCCACATTCCCAGTGTGCCACATTCATCACATTGCCTCAGTTCCCCTTAAGGCAGTGGTTCTCAACCTTCCTAATGCCACGACCCCTCAATATAGTTCCTCATGTTGTGGTGACCCCCAACCATAAAATTATTTTCGTTGCTACTTCATAACTGTAATTTTGCTACTGTTATGAATCCCAATGTAAATATCTAATATGCAAGATATATTTCCATTCATTGGACCAAATTTGGCACAAATACCTGATACACCCACATTTGAATACCGGTGGGGTTGGGAATTGATTTTGTCATTTGGGAGTTGCAGTTGCTGGGATTTATAGTTAACCTACAATCAAAGAGCATCCTGAACTCCACCAACGATGGAATTGAACGAAACTTGGCACACAGATACTCAACACGGATACTTGACACGGGTACTCAATATGCCCAAATGTGAACCTTGGTGGAGTTTGGGGGAAGCAGAGCTTGTCATTTG
Organism: Anolis apletophallus; assembly: GCA_030556195.1. Classification (NCBI taxonomy): domain Eukaryota; kingdom Metazoa; phylum Chordata; class Lepidosauria; order Squamata; family Anolidae; genus Anolis; species Anolis apletophallus. The sequence continues at coordinate 15,308 of JARBWK010002113.1, forward strand.
GGGGTTGTAGTTGCTGGGATTTTATAATTCACCTACAAAGAGCATTCTGAACCCCACCAGGGATGGAATTGGGCCAAACTTCCCATACAGAACCCATGACCAACAGAAAATACTGTGTTTTCTGGTGGTCTTTGGTGACCCCCTCTGACACACTCTCGCGACCCCCCCAGGGGTCCCGACCCCCAGGTTGAGAAACACTGCCTTAAGGCATAGTAGCCAAACCCTTGAGTAACCTGTGAAGAACTACATATTTTCCTTATTTTCCTCTTGCCTTTTCGTTTTCATTTCAAAACTCGCTCATGTTGATTGAGATGTCATGGACTGAAAACATCGTTCCCCTCCTTCAATTAATCAGGGGGTTCAAAAATAGTTTTAATAGAGAGCTGGGAAAAAGTTGCCGTAAAGAATTCAAAGCTAGAATTCGATATCCTTTGGGCAATAATTTCCAGACTGTAGGCTAGGGCACATCAATGTGTTCTGAAGGAATTGCTAGTGAGCTATGCTCGATAAATTTATGAAATGCTCTTAAGGAACTAAATTTGCTACCCAGAGAAGGGACTTCCTGACACACCGCCGGATGAATTGTCCTTGTCTTGTAATCAGCTGCCATAGGGCATTCAATTCTAGCTCCAGAGTGGCTTTAGAGTGGATTAGTCGACTCCTCCAGATGCAGAGCCATAGCAGAACAATTTGCCCATAGCGTCTCTACCAACCTATTAAAAACTAAAGAAAAGCAATTATCCCTTTGGTGAGAAAAAGCAAAACTTTCTCTTTGACACCGTGATTTTTTCTTTACCGGAATGTCTCCTACCTTTCAATTCCACCAATTGTGCATTT
>JARBWK010002114.1:0-16143 GCA_030556195.1 Anolis apletophallus
ATTTCGTGGTTGAGGGTCACCACAACATGAGGAACTGTATTAAGGGGTCACGGCATTAGGAAGGCTGAGAAACAACTGCTTTTAAAAAATGCATCCAAAAAAGTTTCCCTCTGAACTGTTCATTCTGGGATGCCCTTTTCATCCCTGCAAAACATCGCTCGATGCCTGGTTCATGAAAAGCACACCTGTCCTTCGACAAAACACTGAGCGCTGCCTGGTTCCTTTCTTCCTTTTCTTTGCTAAGTTTGCCATAACCCACCCGTCCAAAGCTGTGGCTTTGAGGCCAGAATGGAGACAGCTGCAAAGCCCAGATGGCAAGACCTGTGGTTTGCAGGCTCACAGAATGGATCGCCTTAGAATAAAGAAGGATGCAACAGGTGTGTTTGCCCTCTTGAGAAGAAAGAGGACAGATACCGGCTTCAAACGGAGAAACCATCCAGCTCCAAAGACAGCACAACCTTCCGACTGGGGACACTTTCCTCTACTCACTACTCAGTTCTTTAAATACAGATGGGAACAGCAAGGCATAAGAAGACCAAGACCCAGCCAGGAGAATAAAGGCAAAGATCCACCCAGAGGAAAAATGTTTTTGCCATACATCAAGGGAACCAATGACTGCAGAGGGAAGTTGATGAAGAAACAAATGTACAAACTATCTACAGACCGACCAAGAAAATCCACCCAATGCTACGTTCAGTAAAGGACAAGAGGGACCCTCTCACCTCTGCAGGAGTCTACCGTATCCCATGCAGCTGTGGACAAGTCTACATAGAGACCACCAAACGCAGCTTTGCCCAAATACGAATCAAGGAACATCAAAGGCACTGTGGACTAAGTCAACCTGAGAAGTCAGCCATAGCACAGCACCTGATGAACCAACCTGGACGCAGCATATTATTTGAGAACACAGAAATGCTGGACCACTCTCACAACCACCATGCCAAACAACACAGAGAAGCCATTGGAATCCACAAGCATGTGGACAATTTCAACAGAAAGGGTGAAACTGTAGCACCCATGGGTTCGTTCGTGCCACTGGGAGGGGGTGAGGCGCCGGGGGTCCCGATGCCATTGGGACTCGCACAGGCTGAAGGGGACTCAGAGGACGAGTTGGAAGGCCCAGAGCAAGATTGGTCAGCAGTGCCTTTGCCCAGTTCACCTGTAGAGAGTTTAGCATGGGATCTCGAGTGGGAGCATTCTCCCGGGAAGGAGGCGGACCAGGTGGAGATGGGAGGCAGCGAAGCAGATAGCGGAGATAGTTATGAATTCCCCAAACGGCCGAGGTTCCCAGGACCTGGCCGAGCAGCAGATGGAGGCCAGCGGCTGGGAAAGTTCGGGGGAGGCTGCTTCTCAAGGAGATAGCGATACTGAACTGGAAGAGCGGGGCCGTTCCCATAACAGACGCAGGGACATAGAGCAGGGCAGGAGGAGCTGGCATCTGTCCCTAGATCGTCACCGTTCGGAAAGTAGAGACTGGAGACGCCGGGCCCTAGATCGTCGAGGGGCCCGGCCGAAGGATTAAGAACGGCCCCGTGGGAACTGATCCTCAGTTCTCCGGCCACGTCTGAGCTGAAGGGCGTGAAAGCGGAGTGAACCACGGAGCCTAGTTTGGCTCGCCTTGGACCCAGACCTTGCCTTGTTATTGATTCGCATTGCTGCGGATATCCTGATCTGTTCCGGAGTGAATCCGGGAACTTGCCAAGTTTATTGCCACGTTTGCTTTTGGAATTATCCTTTGGAACTTTGCTTTCTTAATGGGACTACAGCTTTGCTGTTTGCATTATTCTTTGATCTCTTCAAGAGAATTGCCTTTTGGACCTTTTTATATTCAATAAAACTAGTTAGCCTTTGCTACGTCTCCGTGTGTGTGTTAAAGGGGCAGTACTAAGTCGGTGATCGTGACAGTTGGCCGGAGAACTCCACGAACCCCTTTTTCGCACCACGGGACGTACTAGGAACCGCCGGCTGCGTACCAAGGCTCCCATTGTCTCCACGGCCGCCATGGCGAACTTGACGGGTCCGCAAGTGGTGGCGTTGCAACAGGAGGTGGCGGGCTGCGAACCCGAGCGGGCGGCACCCGTCGGTGAATGCGGCTCGTTTCAATGGAAATCCGGCGTCGGTGGAAGTTTTCCTTGCCCAGGTTCGGATGTACCTGGAGTTGCGCCCAATGAGTTTGCCACCCCTCGAGCCCAGGTGGGGTTCGTGTTCAACTGTATGGAAGGGATGGCAGCGACGTGGGCAACTCCCCTCATCAATGGCGCGTCCCCTCATGTGGCGACTTTGGACACTTTCCTAGATGCGATCCGGGCGACCTGGGGACCCCCCGTCCATGAGGACCTGGCGGAACGGGATTTAGCACGGCTGACCATGAAGGACATGACCTTGTCTCAGTATATTTCCCGTTTCTGAGTATTGGCCAGCCAGACCAAGTGGGAAGGGCCACCCTTGCGCTACACGTATCTAGCGGGACTCTCGCCCGAGATTCAGCAACAGATGTTACAATCGCCCGGCCGGCCGACCTGGAGGAGGCCATCGCCCTCAGTTTGCGGGCGGAGGCGGCCTTGCAATACAAGAGAAGGTGGGGGGCCAGCACGGCCGAGAAACCACCGACCAAGCGGGAGGCGGGACCGGCCAATTTGTGCCCCGCCAGATCCCTGCCCCCACCCCTTTTGTGGATGACTCTGAACCGATGCAACTGGAGTACGGTGCGGCCCAAAGTGGATGCTGCCGAGAAGGCTCGGCGTCAAAGACTCAACCTTTGTTGGTACTGCGGGGCCGGGTCACTTTTCTCGTGACTGCCCCAGAAAACCGCGTGGGAAGACTCCTCGGGCCTCCCGCAGCGGTGGCCAGCCCTCCGGAGCCTGAGGAAGCCCTCCAGGCGGCGGGGGAAGGGTCCGGCCGAGTGTAAGAGGGATCGCTCACTCGCCGCCCGTCGCTTCCCTCCCCTGAACCCAAGACTGGACAATTGTTCCTTGTCATGGTCAGTTTGTGGTCGCCCGAGAAGGGGCCGATGATGGTCCATGCCATGATTGACTCAGGTGCGACCAACAACTTCATTGATGCAGACTATGCCAAGTCTGCGGGATTAAAATTTCTTGACCTCCAAGAGCCCAAAGGGTGTCCAGACCATCGATGGGAGAGTGTTGAAAACCGGGCTGTAACTCAGTATACAGCCCCTACCAGGATGTGGACTAGCTCCCATAAAGAGGACATTTCTTTTCTTGTGACCAAGCTCCCAGATTTCCCCATTGTCCTGGGCATTGTGTGGCTCGCGCTCCACGACCCCCAGATCTCCTGGGCTAAGAGACAGCTAATTTTTTCTTCCGATCATTGCCAGGGCCACTGCATGACGGCCCGGGCGTGCCAGGCTCAAGAAGTGGAGAATGTGGCCACCCTGCCCAAGAAGTATGCCGGATTTTGGGATGTCTTCAGTGAGAAGGAGGCGGAACGTTTGCCTCCGCACCGGCCCTATGACTGTGCCATTGACTTGCAGCCGGGGGGCCCCATTCCGCGGGGGCGCCTCTACCCGCTCTCGGACCCGGAGCAACAGGCTCTCCGAGACTTCCTGGATGAGAACCTGCGGAAGGGGTTCATTCGGCCCTCCCAATCCCCGGCCGGGGCTCCGATTCTTTTCGTCAAGAAGAAATCGGGGGAGTTGCGGCTTTGCAATGACTACAGAGAACTCAACAAGATCACGATCCGGAATCGCTATCCCCTGCCCTTGATCCCCGAGCTCTTGGAGCGGATGCGGGGCGCTAAGGTGTTCACTAAACTGGACCTGAGGGGGGCTTACAACCTTGTCCGGATTCGCCAGGGTGATGAATGGAAGACGGCCTTCCAGACCAAGTGGGGCAGTTTCGAATACCTGGTGATGGGATTCGGTTTGTGCAACGCCCCCGCATGTTTCCAACATTTCATGAATGACATTTTCCGAGACCTGTTGGACCGCTATCTGGCGGTCTACCTTGACGACCTGCTGATTTTTTCTCCGGATCAGGCGACCCATGATCGCCATGTCAAGGAGGTGCTTCTGCGACTGAGGGCTCACGGGCTCTATGCCAAGCTGGAGAAATGTGCTTTTGACTTGCGTGAAGTGGACTTTCTGGGCTACCGTATCTCTCCTACGGGCATTGCCATGGATGACACCAAGGTCCAAGCAGTGGTCGACTGGACGCCCCCTGCTAGCAAAAAAGACATTCAAAGATTCCTGGGCTTTGCCAACTACTACAGAAAGTTCATTCCTGACTTTGCCAAGTGGGCTGATCCGATCACCCAGTGTTTGCGGGGAAAGGTGCCGTTCCGGTGGACTCCGGAGGCGGATGTGGGGTTCCGCAAGTTAAAGCAGCTGTTCACCACTCAGCCGCTTTTGCAGCACCCCAACCCCCGCACCCCTTTCATCGTCCAGGCCGATGCTTCGGATGTGGCGGTGGGAGCGATCCTGCTTCAGCCTCAGGGGACGGACTTGTTGCCCTGTGCCTACTATTCCCGGCAGCTGACGGCTCCGGAAAACAACTATACCATTTGGGAGAAGGAACTTTTGGCCATCAAGGTGGCGTTTGAAGTCTGGAGACACCTGCTTGAAGGGGCCAAGTTCCCGGTGGAGGTTCACACCGACCACCGGAACTTGGAGCATCTGAAGTCGCAGCGCAAACTGAACCAGAGGCAACAGAGATGGTCCCTGTTCTTTGAGCGATTCAATTTCCGCATTCACTATGTGACCCCCAAGCAGACCAAGCAAGCTGATGCTCTGTCTCGGAAGCCGGAGTATGTCCGCGGAGGGAGGTCCTCTCCGAGCAGCCTCTGCTCAAAGCGGAGAACTTTGCAGCCGCCAGAACGGCCCCCGCGCCGGCTCCGGCGGCCCCGTCAGGCCCCGTGGATAAGCGGCCGTTGAGTGTGCGGGTCCAGGCCCGCCAACGGAACGACCCTTGGGTGCGCGAGCAGCTGTCCAAGGGGGTGCAGGCTCCGTTTCAGGTGCGGAACGGGGTGCTCTATCATCGGGACTCTGTTTATGTTTCTCCGGGCCCTGAGCGGGGGGACATTCTCAAGCTTTGCCACGACTCTAAGGCGGCGGGCCATTTTGGGCTCTTCAAGACCCTGCAGCTAGTTCTACGGGATTTTTGGTGGCTTAAAGTGCGGAGGGATGTGGAGGACTATGTGGGATCCTGCCCTGTGTGCCACCGGGCTAAGAACCAGGGGGGCAAGCCGGCTGGCTTGCTCCAGCCTCTTCCGACTCCTTCCGCTCCCTGGAAGATGATTTCGGCTGATTTCATCACCGACCTCCCCAAGTCAGGGCTTCACCACGATACTGGTCGTGGTGGACTGTTTCACCAAGATGGGACACTTCATCCCCTGTGTGGGGGTGCCTACTGCCAAGGAGACTGCTGATATGTTTGTGCAACATGTGTTTCGGCTGCATGGACTTCCACAGAGCCTGGTGACGGACCGGGGCACCCAATTCACTTCCCAGTTCTGGAAGGCTGTCCAGAAGCTGCTGGGGATTGATGTGCGGATGTCCACGGCTCACCACCCGCAGACCGATGGGCAAACCGAAAGGGTTAATGCCACTTTGGAGCAGTACCTGCGCTGCTATGTCAACTATCAGCAAACCAACTGGGCGTCCTTGTTGTCTTTGGCAGAGTTTGCCTCCGACGTTTCGGAGGCTAAGGATTGGCTCCAGGAGCTCACTGCGCTCCAAGACTTGCTCCGTACTCAATTGGACCAGGCGAAGGCCGACTACAAGCGGATGGCTGATCGGCGGCGCCAGGAGGGTCCTGCGATTCTGGTGGGGGATAAAGTTTGGCTGTCCACCAAGAATCTGCCCATGCAACGCCCCAGCCGCAAGTTGGATGCCCGGTTTTGGGGCCCTACAAAGTTTTGGAGCGGTGGGGCCTGTCTCCTTCAAGCTCCAGCTCCCTGCGGACATGAAACTCCACCCGGTGTTTCATCGCTCCTTGCTCCGCCCGGCGAAGGGGTGCGGCCTGATGTGACGCAGCCGCCTCCTCCCCCGGTGATGCGGGAGGGCGGGGAGGAGGTCGAAGTGCAGGACATTTTGGATGCTCGCATCCGGTACCGGAAGTTGGAGTACTTCATTGACTGGAAAGGTTTTGGCCGGAAGAGCGTGCTTGGGTCAAGGCGCGAGATGTCCACGCGCCGGAGTTGGTGGCCCGTGTCCACCGCAAGTAGCCTGACAAGCCCAAGCCCGGGGCGGCCCAGGGGGCCCTGAGGGGGGATAGTGTAGCACCGTGGGGTTCGTTCGTGCGACTGGGCGGGGGGTGAGGCGCCGGGGGTCCCGATGCCATTGGGACTCACAGGCTGAAGGGGACTCAGAGGACGAGTTGGAAGGCCCAGAGCAAGATTGGTCAGCAGTGCCTTTGCCCAGTTCACCTGTAGAGAGTTTAGCATGGGATCTCGAGTGGGAGCATTCTCCGGGAAGGAGCGGACCAGGTGGAGATGGGAGGCAGCGAAGCAGATAGCGGAGATAGTTATGAATTCCCAAACGGCCGAGGTTCCCAGGACCTGGCCGAGCAGCAGATGGAGGCCAGCGGCTGGGAAAGTTCGGGAGGCTGCTTCTCAAGGAGATAGCGATACTGAACTGGAAGAGCGGGGCCGTTCCCATAACAGACGCAGGGACATAGAGCAGGGCAGGAGGAGCTGGCATCTGTCCCTAGATCGTCACCGTTCGGAAAGTAGAGACTGGAGACGCCGGGCCCTAGATCGTCGAGGGCCGGCGGAAGGATTAGGCCCGTGGGAACTGATCCTCAGTTCTCCGGCCACGTCTGAGCTGAAGGGCGTGGCGGAGTGAACCACGGAGCCTAGTTTGGCTCGCCTTGGACCAAGACCTTGCCTTGTTATTGATTCGCATTGCTGCGGATATCCTGATCTGTTCGGGTGAATCGGGAACTTGCCAAGTTTATTGCCACGTTTGCTTTTGGAATTATCCTTTGGAACTTTGCTTTCTTAATGGGACTACAGCTTTGCTGTTTGCATTATTCTTTGATCTCTTCAAGAGAATTGCCTTTTGGACCTTTTTATATTCAATAAAACTAGTTAGCCTTTGCTACGTCTCCGTGTGTGTGTTAAAGGGGCAGTACTAAGTCGGTGATCGTGACAGAAACCATGAAAATGAACACAATCCAGCTCCCAGTATGGAAAAAAAACCTAAAACCAGAACAATAAAGAGGAACACTCAGAAAATGGGAATTCCTGACAGGAAACAATCAGGGTCAGCTAACACCTCCCAACAAAGGATCCCCCAGGCAGGGACCCGCCAGGCTTTGAAGCTGCAAGGCCATTCAATGTTAATCAAGATAGCCAACTGGACTTTCCACAGAAATATTATTATCCTAGTTTCCAACAGACCTCACAACCTCTGGGAATATCTGCCATAGATGTGGGTGAAACGTCAGGAGAGAATGCTGCTGGAACATGGCCATACAGCCTGGAAAACTCACAGCAACCCATTCCAACCTGCTTTCTTTTTTTAGCAAAAAAAAAACCCCAGCACAACAACTCATCATGTTTCCTTTACATTGCACTGCATTTCCTTTTATGGAGAATTCCTGGAATTGGCAACAAAAAGACTCGTTATATGGAAAGAGCTATTCTGCTGGCTCCAGAAGATTTATGTCATTGATCTATAGCAGGGATGCCCACACTTTTTCAGCACACGAGCTACTTATAATAAAACCAAGTCAGAAAGATCTACCTACCTCCTCAAGGCCAGAGAGGGGAGGGGGCGGGGCTTGGCGTGGCCTGGCTCCACTCCCCTTGGCTTCCGCTCTACCAGCAGCTTCTCCAGGCTAGAGGATGGCAGTGCCAAGCCAGTGTTGGCATAGCTAGCACAAGGCTGGCTTGGCATTGCCATCCTCAAGACTGGAGGAGCTGCTGGGAGCTCCAAAGCCAGAGGGGAGGGCGAGGCTTGGTGCGGCCTGGCTCCGCCCCCCCTCTGGCTTCCACTCTACCAGCTGCTTCTCCAGGCTTGAGAATGGCAGTGCCAAGCCAGTGGTGGGATAGCTAGCACAAGGCTGGCTTGGCACTGTCATCCTCAAGCCTGGAGAAGCTGCTGAGAGTGCCGAAGCCGGGGAGAGGGTCGGGGCTTGGCATGGCCTGGCTCCGCCCCCCTCTGAGAAGCACCCCATCCGGCTGGGATCCTTCGGTCCTGTGATCGACTGGTCGATCGCGATCAACTTCCTGGGCAGCCCTGATCTATAGACTAGAATCATAGATCCACTTTAGGGCTGCCATTAAGTTGGAAACAATCATCATCATCATCATCTTTATCCATACCCTGCTACCATCTCCCCGAAGGAGACTCGGGGTGGCTTACATGAGGCCAAGCCCAGAAGTACATTTCAATACAGTAACATAAAAAACATAAACATTACAGTAAAATACAATAATAATAATAATAATAATAATCAAATGCAAAATATAATAAACAGTGCAAAGTAATACAATAGAAAAAATGAACACAATCACAATGAGCGGGCCACATGTGCAAGAAACAATGATAAAAAACTAAGGGGGAGAATAAATTAAAAACCTATATATTTGTAGGGGAAGTTCATGAACAGGGAGTAAAAACAGTCCTTCGTGCGGGCAAGAGACAGTGCTATATGAGGATGCCCATTTTAGGGAGAATGACAAGGGAAATGTGAAATCATTCTCCAAAAGCGCAACGGAAAAGCCACGTTTTGAGGTTCTTCTTGAAAGTTTCCAGGGTGGGGGTTAACTTAATCTCGCTGGGCAATGCGTTACGAAGTCAGGGGGCCACAGAGGAGAAGGCTCTCTCCCTCATTCCCACAAATGGAGTCTGTGATAATGGAGGGGGCGAAAGGAGGGCCTCCCCCGAAGAACGAAGGGACCGGGCAGGTTTGGGGGGAGAGGGGGTCACGAAGGTCGGTGGGTCCCAAACCGTTTATGGCTTTATAGGTGACTAGCTGTACCCGGCACGCGTTGCTGTGCCCTTTTTAGGAGATGAGAGAAAGTCCAATCATCCACGGTGTGCCCTCCTCTAAACTGCAGTTGGATGGAGTGTGGGTCATGGGGGGCATGGTGTGCCAAGTTGGGTCTTTATTGGTCTTGGTTCTGGGCCACAGTGGTCTGTGGGGAATGATGGGTTTTGAAGTACTACAAATCCCATTTTCCATGGTGGTACTTCAAGTCCCATCATGCATGGTCGGGGCTCTGTGTGCCAAGGTAGGTTTCTGTAAATTCATGCCATACACAATGTCCCATGAGCTGAGGCCTAGTTAGGAACAGCAAGTTAATGAAGCCTTACTGTCAATTCAGGCCATACACAATGTCCAATGAGCTGAGGCCTAGTCGGGAGAATCAAGTTAATGAAGCCTTACTGTCAATTCAGAGCGTAAACAGCATTCCATTAAGTGAGGCCTAGTCAGGGAAATTAAGTTAATGAAGCCTTACTGTCAATTCAGGCCATACACAATGTCCAATGAGCTGAGGCCTAGTCGGAGAATCAAGTTAATGAAGTCTTACTGTCAATTCAGAGCGTAAACAGCTTCCCAGTAAGTGAGGGGCTAGTTAGGGAAATCAAGTTAATGAAGCCTTACTGTCAATTTTGGGCGTGGTCTGTGATTTTTTTGGGGTGTAAATTTTCGGTTGGAAGTGATTTGGGTGTTTGTGTTGGGGATTGGCTCAGGCCTTTTCCTTATTCTGTTTTGGCAGTTTATTATGGATCGGAATTTTCATGTTGGCTGGCCAGTGCAGCAGTTATGCAAATCTGCCCTTATTGGCAGCCAATCATGTTGTTCAGAATGTAGAGGCTGGGTGAGTCTTTGGCTGCCCCGGAGGATGCTGGTAGTTTTATTTTTACTCGTTGTTTTGGGGGCTTTTTAGGTTTTGGGGGGGAAAGTTTCTTTGCTACAAACGTACCTTGCTTGAGGCCTATTTCTGTTGGCAAGTATTGTGTTTCTGCGTTGTAAGGTTTCTTTGTTTGAGGTATACATCACATGACGTGAACCCATAATCTCCACCTTGAACTGGGACCGTAAAATAAACGGCAGCCAATGGAGCTCCTTAAACAACCCAAAGGCACACAAGATGATTTAGCCTGCTTTATAAAAGTACTATTTAAGAAACCAAATCCATTCTGAGATGGAGTTCTTCTAGCCCCGCAGTTGCAAAAGCACGCAAACAACGGTGCGCTGCCTCCCCTTTGCCTGCCCCCTTTTCTTTGGTGGCCCCAAGTTCCGTGCTGCCTGCGGAAGACCCCAGGCGCCAGGAAACCTCTGCTTCCTTTGTGTGTGAAGAGAAGGAAGAAAAAAGACCCTCCACTTCCTTCCGCTGCTGCAGAGCGGCTCAGAAGCCCTCACCGCAGCCGATATCTGCAGGAGGCACAGGCCTTTGTCGGTGCAAAGGGGTCTCAAGGAAAGGCGTTCAGCAGAAACCAAGGCACTGGCAGTACCAGTCACCGTTTTTAACGTTCCAATTTCCAACGGGCCCCATCTTCATGTGGAAGTGTCTGTTTGAATGGGCATCCAAATTGCCTGTTGACTTATAGCAGCTCTATAAATGCCATAGTGGGGTTTTCCCCCAGGCAAGGAAGACCCAGAAGTGGTTCTTCCAGTTCCTGCCCCTGAAAACATCCCCTGCAGCACCTGCACTTCTGAGATTGGGGAAAGCTCTTCTTCTCAGAATCCCCATTCCAAATTATGCTAGGAATGTGTTGTCGAAGGCTTTCCTGGCTGGAAGCACTGGGTTGCTGTGAGATTTGCCGTCTGTATGGCCATGATTCCAGTAGCATTCTTTTCTGACGTTTCGCCTGCATCTGTGGCAAGCATCCCCAGAGGGTTTCTCCAACAGACCTCCAAACAATCTTCTGAGGATGCCAGCCAGAGATGAAGGCCAAAGGAGAGAGTGCAGCTGGAACATGGCCATACAGCCCAACAAACTCACAGCAATCCTATGTTAGGAATGAGTCGAAAAAGGCAACCTTTCCATATATCCATAGTATTTTCTATTTCCGTTATAACCAGTTCCCAAAAATATTTTACATATTTGCAGTCCTCTGGACCCCCAGAGCGAGAGAGGTTCGTGAAGCCTGGGGCACCCAGGGGGTTCCCTCCTAGGACCTTCTGGAATGCCAATCTCAGGCGTCGGGCGTACCCGTTAGTGAACCCCCAACCCAGGAGGCCTGACACCCCGGGGATGGGGAGACCGGAGCCACAGGCTTGTGGTGACTGTCTCCCTGTGGAGCTGGAGACACTAAGTGTTACCAGTATGGAACTAGAGACACTAAGGACGCTGTTGGACTTGTGGGATCCCCCTAGGCTTCCCTCGTTCGATGGTCGAGCTGGCACCACCATTGGCCTGACCCCTGGATAGCTCACTGACCCATGCGGTCATGAGCTTTGGCCTTCCCTTCCCCTGTCTTAGATGTAGTCACCTCCCTTTTGTTGTTGTATTGTATTATCTGCATTATTAGATGTATTATATGTCAAACTGGAAACCGCTCCGAGTCTTAGGGGAGTGGCGGTATAGGAAGTTCGAAGTAATAAATAAATAAATAAAATATGCATGTAGGTTCCAATTTCTTGGCACCCTCGCCAACATTGTTCATTGTTGTTCTTATTTATAATGTTTAACCTTCCCGGTGTTAAATACCATCTACATTGCCATATAAAATCCAGATTCTCTGCCTTGAAATGGATTATTTATTTAGTTATTTACTATTTATTTACTATATTTCTATACCGCCCCTCTCAGCACGCAGGCGGCTCGAGGCAGTTTACATATGGCAATCAATGTCCACAATATAAAATACAATTAAAAACAAATAGTAATAAAACCATATAAAAACAATAAACAATTAGCAATTTAAAAACATAAAATAAAAGTGTCTCATCAGTTAAAATAATTTTCTTTTATTCTAATCGACATGTTTTTAATTGTCTTGCTTTCCATCTCTTCCCATTCTTTTTCAGTTATCTTTATTTATTTACTAGCTTGGGGACCCGGCGGTGCCCAGGTTATTTGAGGAAGGCATTGTGTGCCATAGTTTGTCATTGGTGTGGGCCACAGTGCTCTAAGGAAGTGAACTAAAGTACTGCAAGTCCAATCATCCATGGTCCATCCTTCCTCAAACTGCACCAGGATGTAGGGTGCACCTTGGGGGGGTCTATGTGCCAAGTTTGGTCTTGTTCTGTCATTGTTGGGGGCCTAGTCAGGAAAATCAAGTTGAGGAAGCCTAACAATATCCCATGAGCTGAGGCCTAGTCACGAAAATCAAGTTAAGGAAGCCTTGTTGTCAATTTTGGGCCTGGTCTGTGATTTATAGGGGCTGCAGTGTTGTTTGGGAAGTGAATGAGGTGAAGGTACTGCAAATCCCATCATTTGTGGCCCAGTCAGAGCCATTTATGCAAATAATCCTGGAGTGGCAGCCAATCGAAACACTGCCACATATTCCTCCCACTCCTTGGCCACAAACACTGACTTTTATTATATACATAGAATAGATTTATTTATTTATTCAATTTATATACCGCCTTTTCCAAATAGACTCAGGGTAGTTTACAAAATGCACAAGGTAACATAGCACTAAAACGATAAGAACATTAAAAAGAACATCTTCCTCCTCCCATAATTCTCTTAATTAATTAGGAGAAATCCAGTAGAAATATTACTTTTAATTTTAAAAAAAGGACTGGAAAGATAAGAGGGAGAAAAAAATTGATAAACATGGTATTAACAGCAGCCAGATTATTAATTGCAAAATATTGGAAAGAGGAAATGAAAATACAGATTAATGAATGGTATAAAGAAGTCTGGAAAATGGCACTGAACAATAACGTAACATCAAATTTAAAGAGTAAAGAAAGGATTATGTAAAAAAATGACTGAAAGTATTTGGAGAAAACTGCAGGAATGGAAAGCGACAGCAGCCTTAGGCTAGTGGTAGCCAAAGCGATGGGTGCGGGATTAGCCCACTAGCCATATGCTCTCTCCACGTGCACAAGACAAACCGGCTTTCCATTAGAAAGTACAGCCTTGAGGATTCCCTAAGACCAGTGTTTCTCAACCTTCCTAATGCTGCGACCCCTTAATACAGTTCATCATGTTGTGGTGACCCCTAACCATTATTTTCATTGCTACTTCATAACTGTATTTTTGAGGGGGGGGGTTGATTTTGTCATTTGGAAGTTGTCGTTGCTGGGATTTATAGTTCACCCACAATCAAAGAGCATTCTGAATTCACCAACAGTGGAATTGAACCAAACTCCCATGACCGACAGCAAATACTGGAAGTGTTTGGTGGACACTGACCTTGAGTTTTGGAGTTGTCGTTCACCTACATCCAGAGAGCACTATAGACACAACAATGATTGATCTGGGCCACACTTGACACTAATCCTCAATATACCCAAATGTGAACACTGGTGGAGTTTGGGGAAAATAGATCTTGACATTTGGGAGTCCCGACCCCCAGGTTGAGAAACACTGCCTAAGACGGAGCCATGGGAGCTAAGCAGGGCAAACCCTGGTTAGTATTTGGATGCTTTATTTGAGAGGAAGGGACTGGCAAAAGCACCTCTTCGGGAATCCTCAAGGCTGTACTTTCTAATGGAGAGTTAATACTGCATTCCCAATATTGGCAGTCCTTCATCCAAACGCGAACCAGGCCTGACCCTGTTTAATGTCCAAGATCAGATAGGATCAGATGTCTTTTAGGCTCCTGTGGCATGCACATTCGCAAGGCAATGAAGCCCAAAAGTGGGAAGAACGGGCCACCAACCCTTTTACAGGAATGGAAAGTGACCGCAGCCTTAGGCTAGTGGTAGCCAAAGTGATGGGTGCGGGATTAGCCCCCAAGCCATATGCTCTCTCCACGTGCACAAGACAAACTGGCTTTCCCAAGATTTCTGCAAAGGCACCAATTGCATCATCTGGCTCATGTGCTGCGGAGCTGCTGCATGAAAGGCTTACAAGGAAAGATGGCCGCAGGGGTCTTTCCTTTGCCAATAACGCTGCTGGCAAGGCATGGAAACGAGCCACGCCTCCTCCTGCAGAAGCATCCCAAAGACAACCGTTAGTATTGTTGCTGCTCTTGCATGTATTGGAGGGTGCATCTTCAATGTGGAATTAATGCAGTTTTGACAACACTTTGAAGGCTTGCAAGTTCTTTCACTTTCTTTACCAAAGCAGAAGGCCAAACTGCAACTCCCAGGATTCTACAGCAGTTAAATCCTGGGAATTGCAGTTTGGCCTTCTGCTTTGGCAGAGAAAGGGAAAGACTTTGTAAACCTCCAAAGGTCCCAAAGTATTGAGCAAACTAATTCAAAATGATGTCAAACTGCATCAGTTCTTCAGTGTAGATCAGTGTTTCTCACCCTTCCTAATGCCATGACCCCTTAATACAGTTCCTTGTGTTGTGCTGACCCCCAACCATAACATTTTCGTTGCGACTTCCCAACTGTAATTTTGCTACTGTTATGAATCACAATGTAAATATCTGACATGCAGGATGTATTTTCATTCACTGGACCAAATTTGGCACAAACACCCGATACGCCCCAATTTGAATACTGGTAGGGTTGGGATTTTGTCATTTGGGAGTTGTAGTTGCTGGGATTTATAGTTCACCTACAATCAAAGAGCATTCTGGACTCCACCAATGATGCAATTGAACCAAACTTGACACACAGAACTCCTATGACCAACAGAAAATACTGGAAGGGTCTGGTGTGAATTTACCTTGAGTTTTGGAGTTGTAGTTCATCTACATCTAGAGAGCTCTGCGGACTCAAACAATGATGGATCTGGATCAAACTTGGCACGAATCCTCAATATGCCCAAATATGAACACTGGTTGAGTTTGGGGAAAACAGACCTTGACATTTGGGATTTGTAATTGCTGGGATTTATAGTTCAACTACAATCAAAGACCATTCTGAACCCTACCACAGATAGAATTGGGCAAAACTTGCCACACATAACGCCCATGACCCAAAAAAATACTGTGTTTTCTGATCGTCTTTGGCAACCCCTCTGACACCCCCTCGCGACCCCTCCAGGGGTCCCAACTCCCAGGTTGAGAAACGCTGGTATAGACGCAACTGTGAGAACTTCCTGGCCTAAGAAAACCCTACAAAATTAATAGGGTCAGCAGAGGTAGGCAAGCAACTTGCAATCACAGATACATTCATTGTATTGTTACATTGGAATTGCTTTTGGAAACCTTTTACTTCCATGTGTTTAGTATGGTTATTTTATCTAATTGCATTGTAACACTTGCATGATACATTGTTTTAACACAAAACCAAAAGCTGGGAAAGCGAGAGACACTTACAGTACATCAAATGTGGAATGAATACAGTTTGAACCTACTTGGACTGCACAGCTCAATGCCATTATTATTATTATTGACACCGATTGTGTTTAAGTGTAGGCCAAGGTCTTTAGGCACTGCACCCAGTGTGCCAATCACCCTGGGACCCTTATTATTATTATTAATTGAACGGTTTGGGACCCGCCTACCTACGTGACTGCATTTCTGTTTACGAACCCACATGATCTCTTCGATCATCTGGAGAGGCCCTGCTCTCATTCCTTCCCCTTCACAGGCACGATTGGTGGGGATGAGGGAGAGGGCCTTCTCTATGGTGGCCCCCCGACTCTGGAACTCACTCCCCAAGGATATTAGACATTGGCAGTCTTGAGGAGGAGCCTGAAAACGTAGATTTTAGGAGGAGCCTGAAAACAGTGTGCCTTCCCTGAATAATTAAGGAAACAGCTCCTTGATCTGACCAATTCCCCTGCAAATGTCCTCAGAAGAACTTTAATTACCTGTTGGGTTGATCTCCCTCCTCTCCGTTGGCGCCCCCTTGTCGTGGGGGAGAGGCTTGCGTACCCTAATGAAGTTGTGAGCTATGCTGGCGGTGGCATAATAGCCACTGGTAGGGCCTCCCCATGCCAGACAGGTCACAGCAAAGGGCCTGACAAGAGCGTCAAAGGGCAGGATGGGCTCTCAGCCTTTTTGGCAATCATCCTAAGAGAAGGAAAACTCTAGTTTCAAACCGGGCAGATGGTACTAATCTAACCTTGTAAGGTCAACCATCTAAGAGAAGGAAACCCGAACCAAACCTACGACCCTAGGACCTCGCTGCCACTGTCTAAGCTTGCTGG
>JARBWK010002115.1:0-16140 GCA_030556195.1 Anolis apletophallus
AGAGGCACAGATAAGCGAAGCTGCCTCAGGGCTTTCCAACAGCCCCTTTAATGTGGGAGTTACCACAATAAAAGGGGGCTGCCCAGATGAAGTCCTGACAAAAGCTGGAGACGTCACCTCCAGTAAAACCAGGGAGCTCCACATTAAGGGCCCTGTCTGGATGGGCCTAAGACATAAGCTTTCAACAACTTCAATAAAATTGTCACCTTGTCTAAAATGATTAAAGGTGTCTCTGCAGCCTGTTCTCTTTTCCCTGGAAGTCAAATAAAAGTTTGTGAATGTCAGGGAGGAAGTATTTGTACACATGTGCCCATACATCTATATGTAATATAGCATAAATCACTTATATAAGTGATGCAGTAGCGTTAATAAAACTGAGTTTGTCCAGTATAACAGATACACACATGCACAAACATATAGATAATTTTGAAGAGAAATACTGAGGTCAAAAGTATAAGGTTTCCATCTGTTCAAATATTAAAATATATGTCAATCATTTCTTCAATTTTCAAACAGGATATCCCAAATGAAACTGTGTTACATTTCAAAATGGGACTGCAGAAAGGTCATAGTCTCAGGAAAAGTTCTGAAAAAGTTTGAGAACAACCAGTGACAGCCAAGAACTGGTTTGAGTTTCCTAAGGGCGTGTGTATGTATGTGTGCACAAATTCCCAAATTTTATTGGTCTTCCTTTGTTGCCTTTATGTCCAATGAAGTTAGAAGAATTTATTTCTTTCATTTTTGTGTGTTTTGTCACTTTTTTCCAAAATGAGATCTAAAGTGAAATTGTACACTATAAGTTAAAACAACAAAGCTTAGAAAATACAAAAGCTTAAAATGCTTTAAGCAATCAAACCAATTTTAGATATTAATTTAACACAATTAAAACACATACTACATATGTTACATATTTGGGAGGGTGCACACCCATAACACGTCTCTTATTTCCACCACTAAAAAGATGAAGGCCTGTTTGAATAGGAAGATCTTGGCCTGTCCAAGAAGGAAGGGGTCCAACAGAGGCTCTTTACAGCCAGCAAAACAATTGTCTCCCAAGTCCTCACAATAAGGAGACATGTGGAGAATATTCATAATCACAGTTACAAATGCATCACCTGATATGTATTCATATTGTAGAGAATAAATAGGTAAAGTCAAAGTCCCATTCCTGAATTACAAGGAAGCAGTCCTGTGAATAACAAGGATATATTCTGTCAGTCAGGTGCAGCAGACTAACCACTAGGCCTGGGTAGGTTCGGTTGGAATGCTCATAAATCGGAATGAATTTGGATTAAATCCACTTTTGAAGCAGTTTCGAAGCAACTTAAGCAACCTGGAAGTAAATTTGCCAATTCAAAGCTATCACTGTCATTTTTCTCCGATCCAGGCAGCGGATTTGAAAGGAATCAGCCTTAGATTCCTTAGAATCAGCCTCAGCCCTCCCGGTGGTTTCCCCTCATTGGCCATTAACAAAGCAATTTAAATTTCCCAATTCCCCAAATTTAAAATTTCTAACTTTTCCCAGAAAATTTAAGAAATCATTTCAAAATCGAATCGCTAGCACCCCTACATCTGGAACAAGTTTTTGAACCATTTTTTATATCAAGCAGGTATACTAACCACTTACAAATTTTAGTATCCAGGTTCAAGACCAAATCCAAAATACTCCTAAGATTTCAGGGACAGCATAACCTCACCTGACACTAGCTGAACTATTTTCTTAGGGTTTGACATATCTGACAACTGAAGGCATAGCCTGCAAAGTGACCAACCCACTGAGAGTCTTCCTCCAGATCATTCTCAAAAGAATATGCAACTTCTTTTACTCTGACATCATCATTCACCACTCACCTTTTCTAACTAGACGATCAAATGGAGAATAGCTTGCACATATGATTTGTGCTTTTCATTGACTTAAAAGAAGCACTACCACAATGAGAGATTTCAAGGTGGAAGACTGTGATTTAGACACAAGGAAAATGAGGTAAAACCACATAGAAAACACAGAAAACAAGTGAATTTTGTTTTTCCTGAACATTTATCTTTGTGGAGCCAAAGGATTCAGAATAAAACTGATTGGAGTAGTTCATGAACAAAGTAATCAATCAATGAATCTTCAAAATATAGTATGTGGAGAATATTTGAGTGGAATACAGAGGAAATAAACATTCTCACAACAATTACTATTTTAAAATATCGTATTTTAACTTTAAAATCATTGTAACTATGCAAAGTTTTAAAGAAACAAAACCTGACCAAACAAACCCTCTTGAAAATACAGAAATACAGAAATAATATGAACAACAAAAGCAGCAGGCAAGAATACAAAGCATACAAAAATTCATGAAACAGTTATTAAGAAAACTTCCAAACCCGAAAGCTGAAAAATAATATTTAAAAGAAAATTAAAGTTTTATTTTAGAAATAAAAATTGTGGGATTTCTTTTTTCAAAGACTAGAAGAAGCAGTAACATTGTGTTCGGTTTTCAAATATATATTCTTTGTTTTGAAAGTACCAGGAAATCCCAAAAGTGTATCTGTTAGCTGTGTGGGGGACATCAACCAAAGTACAAATTAAAGCCTTACTAGGTTGCTATGTTGCCCACCCATCCCCGAAATAAAGAGACAACACAACAATTTTTGGGATCAAATTGGGCAACTTTTTATTTAAGTGTTACCTATTTAATTCTCCTTAACTTAACTCAAGGGGTGTCAGGAATATGGTGTAACCAATATAATTGAATTTCCGGGTGTAGCACCCATGGGTCCGTTCGTGCCACTGGGAGGGAGTGAGGCGCCAGGGGTCCCGGTGCCATTGGGACCCGCACATGCTGAAGTGGACTCGGAGGAAGAGTTGGAAGGCCCAGAGCAAGATTGGTCAGCAGTGCCTTTGCCCAGTTCACCTGTAGAGAGTTTAGCATGGGATCTCGAGTGGGAGCATTCTCCCGGGAAGGAGCGGACCAGGTGGAGATGGGAGGCAGCGAAGCAGATAGCGGAGCTAGTTATGAATTCCCAAACGGCCGAGGTTCCCAGGAGCTGGCCGAGCAGCAGATGGAGGCCAGCGGCTGGGAAAGTTCGGGGGAGGCTGCTTCTCAAGGAGATAGCGATACTGGACTGGAAGAGCGGGGCCGTTCCCATAACAGACGCAGGGACATAGAGCAGGGCAGGAGGAGCTGGCATCTGACCCTAGACCGCCGTTCGGAAAGTAGAGACTGGAGACGCCGGGCCCTAGATCGTCGGGGCCCGGCCGAAGGATTAAGAACGGCCCCGTGGGAACTGATCCTCAGTTCTCCGGCCACGTCTGATCTGAAGGACGTGAAAGCGGAGTGAATCTTGGAGCCTAGTTTGGCTCGCCTTGGACCAAGACCTTGCCTTGTTATTGATTCGCATTGCTGCGGATACACTGCTTTGATCCGGAGTCAATCCGGAAACTTTGCCAAGCTTTTTGCCACGTTTGCTTATGGAACTATCTTTTGGAACTTTGCTTTCTTAATTGGACTACAGCTTTGGCCGGCTGCGTACCAAGGCTCCCATTGTCTCCACGGCCGCCATGGCGAACTTGACGGATCAGCAAGTGGTGGCGTTGCAGCAGGAGGTGGCGGAGCTGCGAACCCGAGCGGGGCGGCACCCGTCGGTGAATGCCCCGGCTCGTTTCAATGGACATCCGGCGGCGGTGGAAGTTTTCATTGCCCAGGTTCGGATGTACCTGGAGTTGCGGCCCAATGAGTTTGCCACCCCTCGAGCCCAGGTGGGGTTCGTGTTCAACTGTATGGAAGGGATGGCAGCGACGTGGGCAACTCCCCTCCTCAATGCCGCGTCTCCTCATGTGGCGACTTTGGCCGCTTTCCTAGATGCGATCCGGGCGACCTGGGGACCCCCCGTCAACGAGGACCTGGCGGAACGGGATTTAGCACGGCTGACCATGAAGGACATAACATTGGCTCAGTATATTTCCCGTTTCCGAGTATTGGCCAGCCCTCCGGAGCCTGAGGAAGCCCTCCAGGCGGCGGGGGAAGGGTGCGGCCGAGTGTAAGAGGGTTCGCTCACTCGGCCGACGTCGCTAACCTTCCCCCTGAACCCAAGACTGGACAATTGTTCCTTGTCATGGTCAGCTTGTGGTCGCCCGAGAAGGGGCCGATGATGGTCCATGCCATGATTGACTCGGGAGCGACCAACAACTTCATTGATGCAGACTATGCCAAGTCTGCGGGATTACAATTTCTTGACCTCCAAGAGCCCAAGGGTGTCCAGACCATCGATGGGAGAGTTCTGAAAACGGGGCTGTAACTCAGTATACAGCCCTACCAGGATGTGGACTCGCTCCCACATAGAGGACATTTCTTTCTAGTGACCAAGCTCCCGGATTTCCCCAGTGTCCTGGGCATTGTGTGGCTCGCGCTCCCCGACCCCCAGATCTCCTGGGCTAAGAGACAGCTAATTTTTTCTTCGGACCATTGCCAGGGCCACTGCATGTCGGCTCGGGCGTGCCTGGCCCACGAAGTGGAGAATGTGGCCACCCTGCCCAAGAAGTATGCCGGATTTTGGGATGTTTTCAGTGAAAAGGAGGCAGAACGCTTGCCTCCGCACCGGCCCTACGACTGTGCCATTGACTTGCAGCCAGGGGCCCCAATTCCGCGGGGCGCCTACCCTCTCTCGGACCCAGAGCAACAGGCTCTCCGAGACTTCCTGGATGAGAACCTGCGGAAGGGGGTTCATTCGGCCCTCCCAATCCCGGCCGGGGCTCCGATTCTTTTCGCCAAGAAGAAATCGGGGAGTTCTTGACTTTGCAATGACTATAGAGAACTCAATAAGATCACGATCCGGAACCGATATCCCCTGCCCTTGATCCCCGAGCTCTTGGAGCGGATGCGGGAGCTAAGGTGTTCACTAAACTGGACCTGAGGGGGGCGTACAACCTTGTCCGGATCCGCCAGGGTGATGAATGGAAGACGGCTTTCCAGACCAAGTGGGGCAGTTTCGAATACCTGGTGATGGGATTCGGGTTGTGCAACGCCCCTGCCTGTTTCCAACACTTCATGAATGACATTTTCAGAGACCTGTTGGACCGCTATCTGGCGGTCTACCTGGATGACCTGCTGATTTTTTCTCCAGATCAGGCGACCCATGACCGCCATGTCAAGGAGGTCCTCCAGAGACTCAGAGCTCACGGGCTCTATGCCAAGCTGGAGAAATGTGCTTTTGATCTGCGTGAGGTGGACTTTCTGGGGTACCGCATCTCTCCTACGGGCATTGCCATGGATGACACCAAGTCCAAGCCGTAGTTGACTGGGCGGCCCCGCCAGCAAAAAAAAGACATTCAACGATTCCTGGGCTTCGCCAACTACTACCGAAAAGTTTATTCCTGACTTTGCCAAGTGGGCTGATCCGATCACCCAGTGTTTGCGGGGAAAGGTGCCGTTCCGGTGGACACCGGAGGCGGATGTGGGGTTCCGCAAGTTGAAGCAGCTGTTCACCACTCAGCCGCTTTTGCAGCACCCCAACCCCCGCACCCCTTTCATCGTCCAGGCCGATGCTTCGGATGTGGCGGTGGGAGCGATCCTGCTACAGCCTCAGGGGACGGATTTGTTGCCCTGTGCCTACTATTCCCGGCAGCTGACGGCTCCGGAAAAGAACTATACCATTTGGGAGAAGGAACTTTTGGCCATCAAGGTGGCCTTTGAAGTCTGGAGACACCTGCTTGAAGGGGCCAAGTTCCCGGTGGAGGTTCACACCGACCACCGGAACTTGGAGCATCTGACGTCACAGCGCAAATTGAACCAGAGGCAACAGAGATGGTCCCTGTTCTTTGAGCGATTCAATTTCCGCATTCACTATGTGACCCCCAAGCAGACCAAGCAAGCTGATGCCCTGTCCCGGAAGCCGGAGTATGTCCGCGGAGGGGAGGTCCTCTCTGAGCAGCCTCTGCTCAAAGCGGAGAACTTTGCAGCCGCCCGAACGGCCCCCGTGCCGGCTCCGGCGGCCCCGCCTGGCCCCGTGGATAAGCGGCCGTTGAGTGTGCGGGTCCAGGCCCGCCAACGGGACGACCCTTGGGTGCACGAGCAGCTGTCCAAGGGGGTGCAGGCTCCGTTTCAGGTGCGGAACGGGGTGCTATATCATCGGGATTCTGTTTATGTTTCTCCGGCCCTGAGCGGGGACATTCTCAAGCTTTTGCCACGACTCTAAGGCGGCGGGCCATTTTGGGCTCTTCAAGACTCTGCAGCTGGTTCTACGGGATTTTTGGTGGCTTAAAGTGCGGAGGGATGTGGAGGACTATGTGGGATCCTGCCCTGTGTGCCACCGGGCTAAGAACCAGGGGGGCAAGCCGGCTGGTTTGCTCCAGCCCCTTCCGACTCCCTCCGCTCCCTGGAAGATGATTTCGGCTGATTTCATCACCGACCTCCCCAAGTCCAAGGGCTTCACCACGATACTGGTCGTGGTGGACTGTTTCACCAAGATGGGACACTTCATCCCCTGTGTGGGGGTGCCTACTGCCAAGGAGACTGCTGATATGTTTGTGCAACATGTGTTTCGGCTGCATGGACTTCCACAGAGCCTGGTGACGGACCGGGGCACACAATTCACTTCCCAGTTCTGGAAGGCTGTCCAGAAGCTGCTGGGGATTGATGTGCGGATGTCCACGGCTCACCACCCGCAGACCGATGGGCAAACCGAAAGGGTTAATGCCACTTTGGAGCAGTACCTGCGCTGCTATGTCAACTATCAGCAAACCAACTGGCGTCCTTGTTGTCTTTAGCAGAGTTTGCTTACAACAATGCGACGCAGGAATCCATCCCAGAGACTCCTTTCTTTGCCAACTCTGGACACCACCCTCGGTTCTACCCTCCGGTGGACCCGTCTGGGGACGTTTCGGAGGCTAAGGATTGGCTCCAGGAGCTCACTGCGCTTCAAGACTTGCTACGTACTCATTTGGATCAGGCGAAGGCCGACTACAAGCGGATGGCTGATCGGCGGCGCCAGGAGGGTCCTGCGATTCTGGTGGGGGATAAAGTTTGGCTGTCCACCAAGAATCTGCCACGCACCGCCCCAGCCGCAAGTTGGATGCCCGGTTTTTGGGGCCATACAAAGTTTTGGAGCGGGTGGGGCCTGTTTCCTTCAAGCTCCAGCTCCCTGCGGACATGAAACTCCACCCGGTATTTCATCGCTCCTTGCTCCGCCCGGCGAAGGGGGTGCGGCCTGATGTGACGCAGCCGCCTCCTCCCCTGTGATGCGGGAGGGCGGGGGAGGAGGTCGAAGTGCAGGACATTTTGGATGCCCGCATCCGGTACAGGAAGTTGGAGTATTTCATTGACTGGAAAGGTTTTGGCCCGGAAGAGCGTGCTTGGGTCAAGGCTCGAGATGTCCACGCGCGGAGTTGGTGGCCCGTTTCCACCGCAAGTATCCTGACAAGCTCAAGCCCGGGGCGGCCCAGGGGGCCTTGAGGGGGGATAGTGTAGCACCCATGGGTCCGTTCGTGCCACTGGGAGGGAGTGAGGCGCCAGGGGTCCCGGTGCCATTGGGACCCGCACATGCTGAAGTGGACTCGGAGGAAGAGTTGGAAGGCCCAGAGCAAGATTGGTCAGCAGTGCCTTTGCCCAGTTCACCTGTAGAGGTTTAGCATGGGATCTCGAGTGGGAGCATTCTCCCGGGGAAGGAGCGGACCAGGTGGAGATGGGAGGCAGCGAAGCAGATCGCGGAGATAGTTCTGAATTCCCAATCGGCCGAGGTTCCCAGGAGCTGGCCGAGCAGCAGCTGGAGGCCAGCGGCTGGGAAAGTTCGGGAGGCTGCTTCTCAAGGAGATAGCGATACTGGACTGGAAGAGCGGGGCCGTTTCCCATAACAGGACGCAGGGACATAGAGCAGGGCAGGAGGAGCTGGCATCTGTCCCTAGACCGTCGCCGTTCGGAAAGTAGAGACTGAGACGCCCGGGCCCTAGATCGTCGAGGGCCCGGCCGAAGGATTAAGAACGGCCCGTGGGAACTGATCCTCAGTTCTCCGGCCACGTCTGATCTGAAGGACGTGAAAGCGGAGTGAATCTTGGAGCCTAGTTTGGCTCGCCTTGGACCAAGACCTTGCCTTGTTATTGATTCGCATTGCTGCGGATACACTGCTTTGATCCGGAGTCAATCCGGAAACTTTGCCAAGCTTTTTGCCACGTTTGCTTATGGAACTATCTTTTGGAACTTTGCTTTCTTAATTGGACTACAGCTTTGCTGATTGCTTTATTCTTTGATCTCTTTAAGAGAATTGCCTTTTGGACTTTTTATATTCAATAAAACTAGTTAGCCTTTGCTACGTCTCCGTGTGTGTGTTAAAGGGGCAGTACTAAGTCGGTGATTGTGACACCGGGTGAAACACCAGGATTGCCTGATTAACCAACCAGGACAACCTATTAAGGGAAATGAGTAAGAGGTCCATTCTCCAGCACCTGAGATGAGCCTCTTCCCATTCCAGGGCCATTACTCTACTTCACCCAACAACCTGAACTTTAAAGATTGTACTTAACCTAATGGCCCTCACCCCTGAAGGGGGTGCCTAGGGTGTACATCAGTTATGGAATTTCCCCTCACTATTCACCGGTAAGCCTATTTAAAGAAATCCATCACCCCCTTTAGCCCCTACACAGTAAAGGGGGTAGGCACACCCCCCCCCCCCAATGCTTAATCGTAGCATGGAAGGTAAAATTCCATACCCGGCTCCTATTGCAACCATGCCAATACTGATAATGGGCAGGAGTGGTGGGCAGGCAATGAGGCACGGAATGGCCTGACAAGGTTGGCCTCAAGAAAGGCCATGCCCTCACCTCCGAAGGTTCCAGTAGGAACCTTACTCTTTCACGTGGTCGGGGGGGGGGGGTAAATAAAGGGTGTTATCTTCCCAGGAAAAGTATGGAAGATTGCTCATTGTAATCTTCCAGCTATCATGGGTGATTAAAGGTGACCAAAGCATTTACAGGAATTTTGTAAAAAAAAAACCCCACCCCAATCTTACACTGCCAAGGAGTTGGCCAGACATCGTATTCTTCTCTTTCTTGCTTCTAACTTTGGAGCCCCCTGAGGGTGCTGGTGGAGGAGTGTCTTGGTCTCTGCTCTGCCAGCATCACATGTGAATGACTGCCACTTCAATCTGTTAGCACTAATGCAAGTCTTCCACTCTTCCACGGAACATGTTCTCTTCACTGCATAATTTATTTCCTGAAAAATACAGAGAGTGTATGAGCTGGACTGAGAATTGAGGAGGTGGACATTTGTGTCTCTGTGTTGTATATCCTAAATCCCCCCCCCCTTTTTTTGTTCTAGCTTTTCTTCCTTGTTGCTGAGAAGCAGAGTGGGTGGGGGTGGAGGAAAACATAGTTGGTGGAGAAGGCTTGACTCAAGTTCCCTAGGGATTCTGTTGCTGCAAGACAGATGAACTCATTCTGTGACCTTGGGAAAATCTTGTCAAGTCAAATGCTGCTTGTTGTAATCAATTTGAAAAACGTTAACGAGTGCACGGTCAATTTAGTTTCCCTAAAATATCACCATCAACAGTTAAGCCTTTCATAGGAACTTAGGCACCTCTGGTAGCTGTGCCAACAACAAAAAGCATGTGGCAAAAAAAAAAATGTTCATGATTTTGTAGAAAACCACCAACAGAATAGTTCCAAACTACTGTCAGATATTCCTAAAATTGACACTTCAGCTCACTGAATGGAAATTACCTCGCTAAAAATAATGAAACACACAATGAGAGACACACACATTGCCTCCTCCAATTTTAAGATATCTATATAGGTAGGTAGTTACTTGTTAGGAAGGTGAATGTATATTAAAAGATATGTATAGATATGGATACAAAGGTAGTACAATGGTAGGGAAAATTCTAATGGTGCAGAGCAGTATATTATTATAGCTTTTAATGTTTAGAGCTTGGTTTTCTGTTTTTCCTTTTCCAACAGATACTCAGCATTCTTTTCCAAAAGCCATATTGACCTAATACATTTATTAGGCTCTCCAAAATATTTGTATGTACAAATGTTTTTAGCTGGCCCCATAAAAATACTTCTTCAATATAGATTTTTGAATTTCTCTTACAGCAAACATAGCTACTTCTGCTTCCATTATTAAGCAGAATGCTCAAGATTATTGGGTTGTTTAAAATTGAGAGTAAGTTTATTTAAATGTATTTTTATACATATACTCTGGACTTTATGCAAATTGGAGGAAATATGTTAGTTGGGCTCATTGGCATTTACTTCTTCAAAAATGACTTTACTTCTTCAAAAATGAGAGTACAATGAACACTGCACTCCAATATATTTTAGTCCACACATGGGTGTAAAGTTTTAGGACAGAAACCAAGAAGTGACACCAGTTGTGGGATGCAAATGAAGACGAGAAAAGTCCCATGTATTTGGAGTAAAAGTCTCCCAGGCTGCCTGTACTTGGCTGAAGATGCTGTCACTGTGAATGATTATCCCTCATTGCCCGAGGAAAGAGCTTTTGTTTATATTTCAGGTAGACTGTTTTACTGCATTATATATGATCCTTGTGATTGTCACCACCACCTCCTTCACCCTAAATACAGTGTGGATGTTTATTGCTTGCATTGCTGTCATTTCTACCTTCCACACACCTACCTGAAGTATTGTATATTAATGCCAGCAGTTAGAAATCAGTACAAATTAGTGTCTGTGTTTCAGAGGTCAGAAATGGGGGAGAAGTGCTTTTGGAGCATCCGTTCCTCTGTGTTTGTGGACAAATGTGAAAAGTTAATACGCTGAAGCTGAACAGAATCCCTTGTCCTGTGGTCATATCTATATCTTTGGTATGACAGAGTTTGCCTTGACAGGCTTTCATTAGATTCATATACACAGAGAGAGACATGCACACACTACAAACAAACACATGTCATCTGCTCATCTGTTTTTCCTCTCCTCACATTCTGAACTGGGGCAAATGTAGAAAAACCATTGATTTTGGAAAATGCTTTGATGGCACTCTTTTTAAAGTTCTTTTTGTGTTTGGAAGTGGTTGGGAGATGAAAGAGAAATGGTCAGATTTTACCATCTGATCTCAGACTGAAGCATCTCAGTGGGCGGAATTTAGGGTCAGGCGAGCAACTCTTTAAAATGACATGACATCATGGTGTTCTATATTTATGCTCCTCTCCGTAATGTTCCTATCAAATCCACTCAGTCTGAAGGTCAAAATACAGTAGTAGTCACTGACTGAACACTCTGCTTGGCCTAGCACCTGAAAATCAAAATGGACTTTTAAAAAAGCCCTTGTCACTCTCAATCACTTTGGTAGAGGGTGACGGATGGAGATCCTCACTAACAAGCAAGCTGATATCAGGGGCGTGGAAAAGGACAAAACACAACTGTGCTCTGCCCTTACTTGCTGAGTGTCAGCCCTTGCACAGGGAGGATGGCAATACAGTCTCGCTTTTTAAAATAAATCAGCTACAAAAGAGTAGAGAGTTCAAGTGCATGCTGCAGAAGGGAGAGAACCATACTTGCACTATGATTTACAATGCTATTGGGAAGATGTAATATTGAGCAGCAAACAAATAGTTATGAGGGACAGTACGAATTGAAAATCCTTTGTCTGCAATTCCCAAATGTGGACTACTCCAAAAATTGTCCATGTGAGTGTCTGAGGGCCTTCTGCAGTAGCCCAAATTCATCTGAAATCAGTGTTTAAAACACAGGGGGCCAACCTTCCCCATTTTTGGTGAGTGGTGGCCAGACACTCACCTATGCCAAACCACCAGCAGTATAAGTGGGTATGACTACTTAGACCCCTTCTCTCCCTGGACCCTGTGTCACCTGTAAAAAGAACCAGGTCCTTACTGTGGCTGGAGGCTTCTGCTGACTCTATTTTGTGTCTAAATGGCATGTCAGAGTTTTGGAGAAGGGAGGGAGGAATTTCCCCTCCAGAACTCTGTTCCAACATTTAAAACCGAAGCCAGGAGACACCCAGGGCCGGATTAGCGGCCTGTGCCACCCAAGGTCGCCTGGTCTAAACGCTGGCCCTGGGGGCGGGGCCTCTTGCGGGGGAGGGGCTGGCGTGACGCACAAGGCACCGCCAGAAGTCCCACCCCTAGGGTGACTCAGGCGGCTTCCCCGCTGCCGCGCCGCACGGGCGCACCTCCTCCCTTCACTGAAGGGAGGAGGTGGCAGGCGGCACTCCTTGACGCGGTGGGCGCCACTCCTTCCCTCAGTAAAGGGAGGAGGTGCGCCAGTGCAAGTGCGGCGGCAGTGGGGGAAGCTGCGTGAGTCGCCCTAGGGGCGGGACTTCCGGCGGCGCCTTGTGCATCACGCTGGCAGCGGCTCCGCCCCTCCTCCCTTCACTGAAGGGAGGGGGTGGAACCGGCGAGATGGAGAAGGCGCCACTGGAAGTCCCACCCCTAGGGAGACTCACGCGGCTTTCCCCACCACCGCCCCGCTCGTGTTTGGGGCATGGGCGAGCGGGGCGGCGGCGGCGAAAGCCGTGTGAGTCTCCCTAGGGGCAGGACTTCCAGCGGCGCCTTCTCCTTCTTGCCGGTTCGCCCCCCTCCCTTCACTGAAGGGAGGAGGGGTGGAGCCGCTGCCGGCGTGACGCACAAGGCGCCGCTGGAAGTCCCGCCCCTAGGGCGACTCACGCGGCTTCCCCCGCCGCCGCGCTCGCACAGGCGCACCTTCTCCCTTCACTGAGAGAAGGAGTGGCACCCGCCGCGTCAATCGGCCTAGGGGCGGCGGGACTTCCCCCCAGCTCCTTGTCTCACGGGCGGGCGCCACTCCTTCCTTCACCCCTTCCTTCAGGGCCCCCAAAATCCACCGCCCGAGGCCATGGCCTAGTCTGGCCTTATGGGTAATCCGGGCCTGAGACGCCTCCAGCCACAGTATTTATTTATTTCCTTTTTTACAGGTGAAATGGACTCAAATGAGCCGCTTCACTGCCTGAGCCTGCAAAGACAGAATGGCTATGGGGACTATCTCATGGATGTTGATCCCAAGAGACAGTTTCTACAAGGCCTATATCTGGGAAGATATTAAAAATAACTTCCCAGATATTTTTTTAACCTGGATTACCAGGTTTATTAAGAGTTAAACTGCCTTATCATGAGTGCAGTGTAGAGGGGGCCTGAGATGAGAACACTAGGCATGGTTTCGAACCCAAAAATGGCGATTCTAAAATCAAATGGGGGGGATTTTTTTTTGATAAGTAAAAGAAAGACTTACAAAAAGTTTTCCAAAAATTTCTAAAATGTAACTTAATTACTAATGAAATCCCTTAGTAGTTCGTATGCCAGCGCATGCACATTCCAGATGGTTTTGGCCTACAACTCCCAGAAATCCTAACAGCTGGTAAATTGGCTGGGATTTCTGGGAGTTGTAGGCCAAAACTTGAATAAATCACACTGAATTCTAGATGGGAGGGAAGGAGGGAGGGAGGGAGCGGGGTATTCTATTCTTGGAAGCAGCAAAAAAAAGGAGGAGGAGCCCCCCCCCCCTCACTCCTCGCTGCCTCTCTCTCACCCCGATCCTGAGGAGCGAGGGCCCAAGTTTGCCCAGGCTGAGAGGAAAAGGAAGAGGCCTGAGGCTGTGAGGAATGGTGGGAGTTGAAGTCCAAAACACCTGGAGGGCTGAAGTTGGCCCCTCATGAAGCCTCTTCAAGGCTTTAGATCCTGGCAGGCAGAAGGGGCAGGGAGAGCCGTCCACTCCTCCTGCCCTGCCAGGATCTAAAGCATAAAGAGTATTGGGGTGAGAAACCAACCTAATGTATAATAGAATGAATGCTACTGTAAGTGCCTAATATTATAAGTAATCCAACTGGTCATATACCTACATTCCATGCACATGCAATAATACAGCAGTAATAACAATGGGTATAAGAAGAGGTAAAATTCAAACCAGTATTCTGACTGTGCTCCCTCCTCAAACTGCAAAGGCTCTTCTCTGAGCCGGGAAAGGCAAAACCCGGGCACAGCAATGCTTCCTGGGTGCACACACATACATATTCTTTGGGGGATTTGCTGCAGAATCTTCTCTATGAGCCGGGATTCTGCAGCAAATTCCCCCAAGAATATGTGTGTGTGCACCCAGGCAGCAAATGCTGTGCCCGGGGTTTCTCTTCCCGCTCATAGAGAAGAGCGTTTTGCAGTTTGAGGAGGGACCAGTCAGAATACTTGTTTGAATTTTACCTCTTCTTATACCCATTGTTATTACTGCTGTATTATTGCATGTGCATGGAATGTAGGTATATGACCAGTTGATTACTTATAATATTAGGCACTTACAGTAGCATTCATTCTATTATACATTAGGTTGGTTTCTCACCCCAATACTTTGATGCTTTAGATCCTGGCAGGCAGGGAGAGGCAGGGAAGCCTCGAAAAATGTAAACAGAGAGGTTTACTCAGTAAATAAAACAAAGGAGGGCACTTCATCCAAAGTGCCCTCCTTTGCAGATTTTCTGAGTAATCCCTCTGTTTACATTTTTTCCGGGCTTCCAGCCGAAAGAAGGGAGAGTTTAGGGCGTGCCTTGCCATAATACTTATTGGCAAGGGAGGCGGGAGGGTGGTGAGAGAGAAGGAGGGTGCCCCCCCCCTTACGACCTAATAACGACACTTAAGAAAATCCTGGCCCCCGAAGTTCTATAAAGAAAGTCCACTTCCTGGTTGGCATTCCAGGTGCGGAAATACTCAAAAAGTAGCATTTCTTACGAATTTCTTACGAATCATTTCATTTTCATAACTTTTTTCTCATGCCTAGAGAACACCTCTTCTTTCTGATGTTTCAATGTACACAAACTTTGTTTCATTCACAAAATCATTACAACCTTATATGTATAAAATTACCTTTACGTTATGTTAATATGTGAATGTTATGTTACTTGGGTGCCATCACCAAAATATCTCATATATGCAAATGCAGGTATTCCAACCTTTTAAAAAATCTGAAATCCAAAACATTTTGGGTTCCAAGCATTTAATATAAGGGATACTAAAACATGTATTATTAAAGATATTTAAAGCATGATCCAACTTTCCACATCAGCTACTTGACACAGAATGTTTTCTCTGCACATATATTCATTTGTTGAAGAAAAATCATGCATTTAATTATTACATGTACATGATGATTTGCATATCAAACACACATTACACAGTGAAATGGATGTGCATGTATTTGGTCACATGGCATAGAGCAAATGACCTAAAGGCGCAGGAACTACATGAAAGTAGTGGTGGGTCAAGGATGTAAAGTTACATCTCACAAAAGTTTGCCCATGAACCAAAAAAAAATCCAGAGGCCAGACAGTTCAATCGCTGACAGATATCACCACCCAGTACATGAAGGGTGAGTTACTGAAGGAAGCAACCCACCACTACTACCCGCCACCAGAATAACAACCACTGTGGTTCATCATAACATACTGGAAGTGATATGAATTCACTTCTGATAGCAATTTTCCCCCTGAAAAATAGAGACTTGGGAGAAGTCAATCCCACCCCCACTGTTGGTTATTTTGTTGCTTTTGGGCTGTTTGGGAGAAGAAAATCACACTAAAAACAAATGAAGAGAGGGGCTTTGAAAGATTCCCAGAGGGTATTGGAGCTACAAAAGTAGCTGATAGGCAACATGTTCCCCACCTTTACAACATTATCTGTGTAGTGTTGGTTGGAGTCCCCCTCAGGTCAATTTTGTGGCCCCATCACTGCTAATAGGCTGCGGAAATGTGTATGGGCTTATGGTAAATAGACAACACAAGGGTCAGTAAACCAGCAAGGGTGAAAGATAATCCCCTTGCAACTCTGCAAGCCATGTGGCAGGTAGCTTATTGATTGCTACAAGCTACTACGCACATGTGAGCTACCTACACTGAAAGGGTTTGTTCATTTGAAAAGGGACAGTCACTAATATCTGTGTCTTCAAGTCAAGTTATGGTGAACGCATGCATTCATGCATTTTATAAGGTTATCTTAGGCAAAGTGTGGTTTGCCATAGCTTTCCTCTGAAATATATATTCATTAGCAATTTCCCATCCAAGTTCCTACCAGAGCTGACAGTGCTTAGTTTCCAAGATCAGAAGGAATATGGTACCTTTAGTATTTAGTCTGTCTTTCCATTGCATAACACTACATCAAATTGTACAGCAGTACAATTAGTGATCACCA
>JARBWK010002116.1:0-16139 GCA_030556195.1 Anolis apletophallus
CACTTGTTTTCTGTTGCGCTGGAGACTAGGGCATGGAGCAATGAATTGAAATTGCAGGAAAAAAGATTCCACCTAAACATTAGGAAGAACTTCCTGAGGGTAAGAGCTATTCAGCTGCGAATATGCTGCCTCAGAGCATTGTGGAGTCTCCTTTTCTGAAAGTTTGAAACAGAGGCTGGGTGACCATCTATCAGGAGTACTTTGATTGTGTTTTCCTGCATGGCAGACGTTAGACTAGATAGCCATTGTGGTCTTTTCCAACCCTCTGATTCTATCATTCAACTGGTCAGGGTTGTTTGGTCCAAATTTGCCATTAATTTAGGGCAGTGGATCTCAACCTTCCTAATTCCATGACCCCTTACTACTGTTCCTCATGTTGTGTTGACCCCCAACCTTAAAATTATTTTTATTGCTACTTCATAATTGTAATTTTGCTACTGTTATGAATTGTCATGTAAATATCTGATATACAAGGTGTATTTTCATACACTGGATCAAATTTGGCACAAATACCTGATATGCCAAATTTGAATACTGGTGGGGTTGGGAAGAGATTGATTTTTCACTTGGAAGTTGTAGTTGCTGGGATTTATAGTTCACCTTCAGTCAAAGAGCATTCTGAACTCCACTTATGATGGAATTGAACAAAACTTCACACACAGAACTCCAATGACCAACAGAAAATACTGAAAGGGTTTGATGGGCATTGACCTTGAGTTTTGGAGTTGTAATTCACCTGCATCCAGAGAGCACTATAGACTCAAACAATAATGGACCTGGATCAAACTTGACAAATAGTCAATATGCCCAAATATGAGCACTGGTGGAATTTGGGGAAAATAGACCTTGACATTTGGGAGTTATAGTTGCTGGACGATAAAATTGGGCCAAACTTCCCACAAAGCATCCCTATGACTAACAGAAAATACTGTGTTTTCTGATGGTCTTTGGTGACCCCTCTGACACCTCCTCGTGACCCCCCTCCCCCCCAGGGGTCCCAACCCCTAGGTTGAGAAACACTGATTTAGGGAGCAATAGCTTGTCTCCTTCTGCCTTCCAGTTTAGGCATGGGAAAAATGAAATGGAAATTAAAAGGATTCGTAAGAGATTCGTATGTAATGGGACTTTTGAGGTTTTACGTATCGCTGCCACGAACCAGGAAGTAGACTTCCTTTTACGGTTCTTGAGGTCAACAATTTCCGTTAAGATCGTTAGAAATTCTTAAGTATTAATTAATTAATTTTTGTACTACTCACTTCTCCCTGTCTTCTCCCGCTCATTTCCTTCCCGCCTTCATTCAGCTTCTTCTTTTTCCCGCATTTCTATGAGGAACTGGAAGGGACGCTGCTGCTAGGTAGGCTAGGCAATGCATTCTGGAAACTGTAGTCCTCCAGGCTCCCCCCCCCCTCCTTCTCTTCCCTGTTGCTCTGCCTTGTCCCATCGCAGGGGCCAGCTTCAGCCCTCCAGGTACGTGTTTTGGACTTCAACTCCCACCATTCCTCACAGCCTCAGGCCTCTTCCTTTTCCTCTCAGCCTGGGCAAACTTGGGCCCTCGCTCCCTCAGGATCGGGGCTAGAGAGAGGCGAGGGGTGAGCGAGGGCCTCCTCCTCCCTCTCTCGCCAGCCTGTCATTGGCGAGAGAGGACGAAAGGCCCCGCCCGCGCCCTCTGCCTCTCTCTAGCCCCGATGCCTGCACCGGTAGAGAGAGGCGAGGGGGTGATCGCCTCTCTCTAGCCCCGATGCCTGCACCGGGCTAGAGAGAGGCGAGGGGGAGGAGCGAGTGCGCCCGGCGAGCGGGGAAAGAGGGGCGAAGGATTGGCTCCTCCTTCGCCCCTCTTTCCCCCGCGCCGCCGGTGCCCCGCCACCCCGCCTCTCTAGCCTCTGCAGGCATCGGGCTAGAGAGAGAGGGCGATCACCCTCGCCTCTCTCTACCCCGGTGCAGGCATCGGGCCCAGAGAGAGGGGGGGGGGTGAGCGAGGGCCTCCTCCTCTCTCGCCAGCCTGTCATTGGCGAGAGAGGACGAGAAAGGCCCCCGCCCCCGCGCCCCTCTGCCTCTCTCTAGCCCCGATGCCTGCACCGGGGTAGAGAGAGGCGAGGGTGATCGCCTCTCTAGCCCCGATGCCTGCACCGGGCCAGAGAGAGGCGAGGGGGGTGAGCGGGGCCCCTTTCCAGCTGAACTATAAGCCGACCCAGGCTTGGGTCGGCATATATTTTAGCTGGAAAGGGGCCCCCGCGCGCCCCTCTGCCTCTCTCTAGCCTCGATCCATGGATCGAGGCTAGAGAGAGGCAAGAGGGGTGCGCGGAGCCCCTTTCCAGCTAAAATATAAGCCGACCCAGGCTTGGGTCGGCTTATATTTTAGCTGGAAAGGGGGGGCCCCGCTCGCCTCTCTAGCCTCGATCCATGGATCGAGGCTAGAGAGAGGCAGAGGGGCGCGAGGGGCCCCTTTTTCCAGCTAAAATATAAGCCGGCCCAAGCCTGGGTCGGCTTATATTTTAGCTGGAAAGGGCCCCGCTGCTTTCTCTGCCTCTCTCTAGCCTCGATCCATGGATTGAGGCTAGAGAGAGGGGGCGCGCGGGGCCCCTTTCCATCTAAAATATAAGCCGGCCCAAGCCTGGGTCGGCTATATTTTAGCTGGAAAGGGGCCCGCTGCCTCTGCCTCTCTAGCCTCGATCCATGGATCGAAGCCAGAGAGAGGCAGAGCGCGGGGCCTTTCCAGCTAAAATATAAGCCGGCCCAAGCCTGGGCCGGCTTATATTTTAGCTGGAAAGGCCCCGCGCTAGAAGGGGGCTAGAGAGAGGCAGAGAGAGGCACGCGGGGCCCTTTCCAGCTAAAATATAAGCTGACCCTGGCTTGGGCCGGCTTATATTTTAGCTGAAAGGGGTCGCCCCTTGCCCTTTCTTTGCCTCTCTGGCCTCGATCCATGGATCGAGGCTAGAGAGAGAGGCGGGGGGTGAGCGGGGACTTTTCCCACTAGAAAGGGGCTAGAGAGAGGCAGAGAGGCGCGCGGGGCCCTTTCCAGCTAAAATATGCCGACCCAGGCTTGGGCCGGCTTATCTTTTAGCTGGAAAGGCCAGAGAAGAGGGGCTGCAGCTTTTCTGCCTCTCTCTAGCCTCGATCCATGGATCGAGGCTAGAGAGAGGCGAGGGGGGTGAGCGAGGGGACCTTTCCCGCTAAAATATAAGCCGACCCAAGCCTGGGTCGGCTTATATTTTAGCTGGAAAGGGGCCTCAATCGGAGGAATTTCCTCCTGTTTCCCTCCGCTAAATCACTGCCAAACCTCTCCAGTATATTCTGTTGGTTATGGCGGTTCTGTGTGCCAAGTTTGGTCTAGGTCTGTCATTTGTGGGGACTCTGGTCTGTGGAAGTCAGAGCTGAATGGTTGAAGGTACTGCAAATCCCATCATCTGTTGTCCATACCCCTAAACATATTGTTTTTGTGATTAATCCCTATGCTTTAACTTTGGTCAATTTGTAACAATGAAAATACATCCTGCATATTAGATATTTGCATTAGAATTCATAAGAGTAACAAAATTATGAAGTAGCAACGAAAATATGGATGGGGGTCACCACAACATGAGGAACCACTGCATTAATACATATCTCTCTCTCGGCATTACTTCACGAACGAAGATTCAGGAAGGACTCATCCCACGCTTTTTACAAGCGCTGATGACTAAAGAGGCCAATCTGAGATAGGCAAGTTCGGTTGCAGAAAGCACAGCAGAAAGTCTATATATTATACATATATCTTTCTGTTTAATTGCTATTAGGGAAATAAAACGTGAACAAAGGAAGGAAGGAGACAAAGGAAGAAGTAGAGAAGGGGAGGGAAGGAAGGTAAGAGAAAAGAAGGGATGGGGAACCAAAGAGCAAAGGACGGAATGAAAGAAGAGGGTAGAGAAGGAAGAAAGGAGGGAAGGGGAAATAATAAGGGGGAGAATCGTACTTCACTTTCACAATTGTCCTGAGAGCAAGTAGCTACTACCTCTTATATTTATGTTATACATGTACAGCTCCACTTAATTGCACTGCAGAGGTGAAGGGGAATGTTCCCCCCTTGATTTTTAACTGTTTCCCTGCTTTTCAGACTTTAGAACCACTTTAGAATTTCGTTAGCACTTAAGTTACATTTTAGAACTTTTTGTAATTTTTTTTTTAAGTCTTTGATATACTAATAAAAAAAATCCCCCCCCCCCCATTTGATTTTAGAATCCCGATTTTAGGATTCTAAACCAAGCCTTTTCCAGTTCCAAGTTCCATGATTGCGGTTGTATTTTCACTATAGAAGTATAGCAATTTGACACCACATTAACCATCATAGCTCAATGCTATGGAATTCTGGGATCTGCAGTTTGGTGAGGTATTTACCTTCTTTATCAGGGAGCTTGGTGCCACAACAAACTAGAAATCCCAGGATTCCATAGGATGGAACTATCATAGTTAAAGGGATGTCAAACTGATATAATTCTACAGTGTGAATGGGAGGTATGAGACGGACTGCAGTCAAAAAGTTCAGTCATAGGAGTTGCATGACAAACTTGTCAATCTCAGTAAAAATATTGACTGTTTTTGGTAGAGGTGATTACTCAGCTAAAAGATAACAAAACCCTAGGGTGAATTTTCTCAAACTTTTAGAAGCATATCGACTAGCAATCAGTTCATTTCATTTTAATAGCATCCCCTCCACTGTCCCTGTACTAATCTTTATGCATCCTGCCCTGCTTACCTCCAAGCGTTTGTTTTTCCTAGGAATTACAATTTCAGTTTTACTTGGGATATTTCAGAAAGAGCCAAACTAATCATAAGTCAAGAACTCAGGTTTGAAAATGGGAGAAAAGGGAGATTATAGTTCACATCAGGAATAACTTCTTTGCCCAGAGATTACAAGTTGGTAGGCCTCACCTAGAGCCAGGTTTATCCTGATATCTGGCATAAAAATTATTTCTCAAAGCCAAGCGTTTGAGCAATATTTCTTCTAATAGACATCACAATGTGTGTGTTTTAGAGATCTGCAGAAACAGGTACTGTACTTCCTCTTGATAAATTCTCAAATGTCAAATGAGAGGATGAGGAAAAAAAGTTGAGCATTTTAAAAACAAGTGAAAAAGTGTGTGTGTGGTGGTGGTGGTGGTGGTGGGGGTTATAGAGATTAATTAGGATTTTACCTTCCAAATTGGGACAGTTGGAGGTTGTTCCGCTGTTTGGGGGCACCCCCATTCTGCATAATCAGATCCTACACATCTTTCCCCAATATCTTACCCTAGGCTCTTCATATTTATTTATCACTAGCTTGGGGACCCGGCGGTGCCCGGGTAAATTGAGAAAGGCATTGTGTGGCAAGGTTGGTCTGTATCAGTTGTTTATGTGGCTTGCAGTGGTCTCGAAGTTAGTGAGGGTACTGCTCAAAACTGCATCAGGATGTAGAGTGGGTCATGGGGTCTCTGTGTGCCAAGTTTGGTCTTGGGCAGTCATTGGATGAGGTTGGCAGCACTGTCGTGAAGTGAGTGGAAGTACTTCAAGCCCAGCCTCAAACTGCACCAGGATGTAGAGTGGGTCATGGGGTCTCTGTGTGCCAAGTTTGGTCTTGGGCTGTCATTGGATGAGGTTGGCAGCACTGTCGTGAAGTGAGTGGAAGTACTTCAAGTCCCATCATCCGTGGCACAGCCTCAAACTGCACCAGGATGTAGAGTGGGTCATGGGGGCTCTGTGTGCCGAGTGTGGTCTTCAGGTTATTTGTGAAAGGCATTGTGTGCCTAAGTTGGTCTTTGGTACTTCAAGCCCCATCATCCATGGTCCACCCTCCTCCAAACTGCAGTAGGATGTAGAGTGGGTCATGGGGGCTCTGTGTGCCAAGTAGGGTCTTTATCGGTCTTTGTTGAGGCCTCAGTGGTGTTGGGGAATGAGTAGAGGTACTTGAAGTCCCATCATCCATGGTCTGCCCTCCTCTAAACTGCAGTAGGATGGAGAGTGGGTCATGGGGCACAGTGTGCGAAGTTTAGTCTTTATCGGTCATTGGATGAGGGTAGCAGTGGTTTCAGTAAGTGAGTAAAGGTACTGCAAATCCCATCATCCATGAAACATCCCCCTTAGAACTGCATCACGATGTAGAGTGGGT
This sequence comes from Anolis apletophallus, assembly GCA_030556195.1. Taxonomy (NCBI): domain Eukaryota; kingdom Metazoa; phylum Chordata; class Lepidosauria; order Squamata; family Anolidae; genus Anolis; species Anolis apletophallus. Next base: position 6,119 of record JARBWK010002116.1, read on the forward strand.
CATGAGTACTCTGTGTGCCAAGTTTGGTCTTGATCCATCATTATTGGGAGTTCTAGTGGAATCATGAAATTACTGAAGGTACTGCAAGTCCCATCATCTGTGGGCCACCCTGCTCCAAATTGTAGTAGGATGTAGATCGGGTCATGGGGGCTCTGTGTGCCAAGTGTGGTCTGTATTGGTGAATGGGTGAGGGTTGCATTGTTTTTAGGAAGTGAGTGAAGGTACTTGAAGTCTCATCCTCCATGGTCTGTCTCACACAAAACTGCACTAGGATGTAGAGTGGGTTATGGGGGGTCTGTGTGTCAGGTTTGGTCTTGAGCAGTCATTGGATTAGGTTTGCAGTAGTCTTGGAAAGTGACGGAAGGTACTGCAAGTCCCATCATCCATGGTCTGCCCTGAGGGAAGGAGAAGCTAACTGGGGCCGGGGAGGCGAAGAGGAGAAGGAAGGAGAAGCTAACTGGGGCCGGCCATCGCCCCACTCTTCCCCGCTGCGGACACCAGCCATCAGCTGCAGCCACTCCAACCCCGCTGCCCTTAAAAACAGCAGCGGGAGGCGAGAAGGATGAGGAAGGAGAAGCTAACCGGGGCCGCCACCGCCCCTCTTCCCCGCTGGACACCAGCCATCAGCTGCAGCCACTCCAGCCCCGCTGCCCTTAAAAACAGCAGTGGGAGCGAAGAGGAGAAGGAAGGAGAAGCTAACTGGGGCCGGCCATCGCCCCACTCTTCCCGCTGTGGACACCAGCCATCAGCTGCAGACACTCCAACCCCGCTGCCCTTAAAAACAGCAGCGGGAGGCGAGAAAGAGGAGGAAGGAGAAGCTAACCGGCGCCGGCCACCGCCCCACTCTTCCCCACTGTGGACACCAGGCACCAGCTGCAGCTGATGTCATTCCAGTCTTGTTGTCCCTTTGGAAATGACAGCAGGAGGAGGCGAGAAGGACTTTTATTTAGGGGAGGGCATGGGGTGTAGGTTATTTTATATAGGCGCTGGTTGATTATTCCTGGCTTTGGCAATATTAATTATGTGGGTTTTAGTATAGTTTTTCAGTGTATTAGTTTTTATATCATGCATTTACTTGCCTGTATAGTTAATTTATTATGATTATTGTATGTACTGTGCCTATTGCCCACTTATGTTTTTTGTATGAATGTATATTTTTGCATAATCTGCCTTTGGAATATTGTTAAGTGTATTCGTACACAATTTGAAGCTTGTCTTCGCCCTGTAAAATTTGTTTTGGAAGCTTTGCTTTACTGTCTTCACTGTCTTGTATTGTATTGTGTTGTGAGTCGCACTGAGTCCCCTTCGGGGTGAGAAGAGCGGCATACAAATAAACTGATTGATTGATTGATTGATTGTTCCAAACTGTAGCTGGATGTAGAGTGGGTCATGGGGGCAGCAGGTCATGGGGGCTCTGTGTGGGCAGTTGGGTCTGTATCGGTGATTGGATGAGGGTCACAGTGGTATTAGGAAGTTAGTGAAGGTACTTGAAGTCCCATCATCCGTGGGGGGGCCTCCCTCAAACTGCAGCAGAATGTAGAGTGGGTGGTTGGGGGGGGGGCTATGCAGCAAGTGTGGTATTTTTCTGTGTGTTAAGGGGCCTAGTCAGGAGAAATAAGAGAAATAAGTCTTACTGTGAAATCAGGCTGAGGCCTAGGCAGGAGAATCCAGTGAAGGAAGTGCTGCTGTATGTGGAGGGCGAGGCCTAGTTGGTAAAAGTAGCTAAAGGAAGCCTGTTTGTAAAGTAGTGTCTGTGAGAGCTTTGAGAATAGGGTAGCAGGAATGGTGGCCAATCAGAGCCGGTGTAGCAAATGCTCACTCTGTGGCAACCAATCATGGGTGTTTGAGGCAATGGTGGCCAATCAGAGGTGGTTTAGCAATGAGGCAATGCTGGCCAATCAGAGGCAGTGTAGCAAAATTTTGCCCCTTGCCTCTGTAGGAACCAATCATGATGTTTGAATGTAGGGGTGGGACTTTAGAGGCCGGGGAGCCAATCAGAACACTGGCACATATCCACATACCCACAAACAAACCCACATACATACAAACATTCTGCTTTATTAATGTATAGAGATAGAGATATCAGAAGCTAATTGAGGGTACAGTTGTAATTAGGCTTGGTTGATTAAAAAATGGTTCAAACCCCATTTCGGATGTAGGGGGTGCTGGTGGTTCGATTCTAAAGTTACTTCAGAATTTCACAAAAAGAATTCAAAACTTTTCAAAAAAAATCTGAGACTTCCAAATTGTTTCGTTAATTGTTTGAGAGTGTTATTTCCTGTTTCATTCGGTTGTCTTAACTTTGAAAATAGTTGTTCTACTCCAGAAACTTTGTTTGTGTGGCACAAACTGTATTAAATTGGTGGAGAACAGAAATCATAGTACAGTGTTCCCTCACTTATCAGGTGTTTGCCATCGACTCTGCATGGACTCAAGCTGAGCGAGAAGGACAAGAAGGGGCAAGCGGAGAAGGAAGGAGTTTCCTCCTCCTCTTTCCCTCCTCTTCTTGTCCCTCTTACTTGACTCGAGCCAGGCGAGTGACAAGAAGAGGAGGGAAAAGTAGAGGAGGAAATTGCTTCCTTCTCTGCTCCCCCCCCCCTTCTCCCTCGCCCAGCTCAAGCTGAATGAGAGAGACAAAAAGAGGGGCAAAAACGGAGAAGGGAGGAATAAAATAACCTTGGGAGAAATCTGAACATTATGGAATATTTCCGTAAAAAAGGTAAATGGTTCGAATTCGGTTTTGCCCCTCCCACCTTTCTTGCATGGTTCAAAACAGCTTTGGAAGGCAAAAGAACTTATCCAACCCTAGTTGTAATGTATTTAAAAAAACACAAGGTTTAAAAAACTTGTCATTACACTAAATGTCCTTTGACCGGTAGCTGGCCACTTGAAATGCCTCTGGTGTTGCTGTAAGAAAGTTCTCAATTGTGCATGTGGTAGAGCGCAGATGGCATTGCAATAGGTGGTCTGTGGTTTGCTTTTGTCCATACTCACATGTTGTGGACTTCACTTTGTGGTCCCATTTCTTAAGGTTGGCTCTGCATCTTGTGGTGCCAGAGCATAGTCTATTCCAGGGGTGCTCACACTTTTTCAGCATGGGAGCTACTGATTAAAAAACCAAGTCCCAAAGATCACCTGCCCAGAAATGTAAAACATATAACTATTTTCTTATTTATTTATTTATATTTATTATTCATTTTTATGTACCGCTCCTTCCAGCAGGCTCGGGGCAGTTTACATAAAATGAAGTTGTAAAACATCAACATTTCAATTTAATAACAACAATATAAAACAGAGCATAAAAATACATCCAACCACCCCATTTCTCCCACACTGCCATATTACCACACATATTATCAGCCAGAAAGTAAGAAGAGAGGCTTTTGAACTGCAAGGCCATTTAATACTCAGCAAGGTAAACAAAGGGGCATGCAAAAATACATCCAACCACCCCATTTCTCCCAGACATATTATCAGCCAGAAAGTAAGAAGAGAGGCTTTTGAACTGCAAGGCCATTTAATACTCAGCAAGGTAAACAAAGGGGCATGCAAAAATACATCCAACCACCCCATTTCTCCCACACTGCCATATTACCACACATATTATCAGCCAGAAAGTAAGAAGAGAGGCTTTGAACTGCGAGGCCATTTAATACTCAGCAAGGTAAACAAAGGGGCATGCAAAAATACATCCAACCACCCCATTTCTCCCACATTTCCATATTCCCCAACATATATTTCTCAAGGAACAAAGCAAGCAGAGAGGCTTTGGAGCTAAAAGGCCATTTTTAAACATTAAAAATAAACAAAGAGACATGCCTCGGTACAATCAAGCACCCACCCCAAAGTAAAAAGACCGACCTTTGAGATGTGGTAAGGAAATGACCCCAAAGCGTCCTTCTCCTCCTCCTCCGTCGTTGTTCCTATTTCCACGCCGCCAGCATGCGTGCCGCCTCCAAGAGCTCACGAGAAGTCTGAGGGGAAGAATGGGCGCTTCTGCGCATGCGCGCGGGGCCAGCCATGCATTGCGTCATCCAGGCCCGTCCCCTTTGGTCTCCTACGACTCTGAGTGGCTGAAGAAGGACGGAGGGAGGAGAAGGAATCCAAAAGAGGGGGCCCATTCTGCCTCTTGGACTCTGGAGCTTTTGGAGGCGGCGCGCGAGCAGGGAGCGGGGAGGAGCAACGACGGAGGACTTCTTTGCAGCGTGCAGGGGTGCGTGAAGAGGACCAACAGCAAAAAACCTGGTCAGGGGCCTGAAGATCACCAGGATGAGGTCCGAAGATCACCCTGGTGATCGAGATCACCATTCTGAGCACCCCTGGTCTATTCAGTGCCTTCCAAGTAAATCAGTCTTCTGTGTGCCCTCATTTGATATCAGCCATGGCTTGACGGTCAGGGTTTTAGGCTGCCACTTTTGGACTCTCACTTGCTGAGATGTGTCTGCGAGTATCTCTGCAGATCTTAGAAAACTATTTCTTGATTTATGGCATTGGCGTGCTGGCTGATATCTGAACAGGTGTTGGGCTGGAGATGTCACTGCTTTCATAACACTCTCAGAAAAGAAAGGCATCATGTCCAAAGATTTGGCCTGTAAAGACCTGAATCCATAAAGAACTAATCCCAGTTAGAGAATAGACCTTTTGACTTATTGGGATCTAGCCACGTGTTGATTTAATATTTGATAGTTGACTCAGTGAATCTACTTCAATTAGAACTAGTCTAGTTGAAAACAACTATTTTCTCCTCTGAGACACATGGTGACATTCTCAGTGGGAACATTCTGGCTTCAATATGTGTCTCACAAAATTTATGCTGGAAATAAGAGAAAGCATTTTCTTGTCCTGTAGTTAGAATTTTGGAAGACTACTTTTTTGGCATGCTAGCTGTGGGATTTAAAAGTTGTAGTGCAGAAAGCAAGTTTTCCCAACAGGCAAGGATAGAAAAAGCAGACAGTGGAACATCGATATATGGAACGAACCCTGTTTGAGAACTGATTTTCTTTGGAAATTGACAGAGTCACTCTCTTGCCTTGGATTTATACAGCCTGATGTGACTGCAATGCTTGATTTGCACTACAAACTTTGCAAAGGCTTATGAATATAAATGTGTCTCATTTCATTCACATAGCGAGTCACTGTGTGGTCCCAGCCGCAGAAGTTGAAGTCACGTCCTTGCGTGGTTGGCTTAATTGCTTGTGTCTCATCTGTCTTGAGGGGACTGAAGAGCCTTATACCCTTCAATTGCCAGCTAGCATCCCTAACAAACACTCACATGGCAGGAGAACATGCTGCCCTTGAGCATTCGTGTGAATTAAGCCCTGTCCCTGAAATTAATATGAAAGCAAATGCAACAAAACAAAACCCACAGCAGAACTGTCAAAAGAAACTATTTCCTAAATCCAAGTTACATCTTGCAGAATCTTGTGTCTATATTGCGTGTCCATTGCTGTTTTGGTCCATATCATCAATGACTCACTCTCTGGAAAGAATTTGATCACTGGTACTTGTCATTCATCACTTTTTAATTATACACCAAAGGATGCCACATGAAAAATGATAAGATAATTTCAAGCAACTATTGTGACACCACTTGTGAGAACTGCCTCTGATGGATAAAGGTCATGATAGACATTCACCACAATCATGTCTACTGATCTGTTTGAATTCAAATGACCAGTCTGAAGTACAGATCTAAGCAAGAAGCCTATTGCATGTCAGTATCACTGAGCTTCCGATGGAGAGCTGAAAAGATCCATAGACCCTAGGCATGAGAAAAATGAAACGGAAATTAAAAGAAATCGTAAGTGATTCGTATGTAATGGGCCTTTCAAGTTTATACGCATCGCAGGGCCAATCCCGGAAGTGGACTTTCTTTACGCACCCCTGGGCCCAAAATTTCGTTAGATTATTAAATATTTCGTTAGATTATTAAACAGGAAAATTTCCCCCAAAATAGCTTTGCAGACATAACTCACAGTGAAATCGGGGCCTTTCCATGCTTGAAGCCTAATTAGAGTGGAAGGCCTCCTCCAGGAAGTGAAAAGGAGCCGGAAACCATAGAGAGCCCGAAATCGGGACTCCTAGAGGGGCTGGAGGACTGACGAAAAAGCGATTTAAACACCCAGGAAGGGGTTTAGATAGAAGAACAGAGTAGGAGGACATAAGAACTGCTGAGAGAAGGGCAGCAGGAGTGAAAAGAGCATGGAGAGGAGAAGGAAGAGTTCAGAATCCAGAAAAGCCATAGAGTTCCAACGGAGGTCCTAGACTGCTATGGTAAAACTGAATGGGGAAAAAAAGATGGAGTGAGGAGAACTCTACAGATTAGCAAGGCCTGCACCAGAGGTAGGCCTAGGCATTTATTTAATAATATTAATAATAATAATAATATATTAATGCATTATATGTGTCCCTGCAAAGGAACCCTGTCCTTTAATAATATTAATAATAATAATATATTAATGCATTATATGTGTCCCTGCAAAGGAACCCTGTCCTTTAATAATATTAATAATAATAATATATTAATGCTTTATATCTCCCTGCAGGGAAACCAAGGGAAATGTTGCCCTTGATTTGCCTGTGTTTAAAACAGTATCAGTCCTGTTTCCCTGCTTTGCCTACTTTAGAACTACTAACAATTTCGTTAGTAATTAGTTACATTTCGAAATTTTTGGGAATTTTTTTGTAAGTCTTTGATATACTAATAAAAAAAAATCCCCCCCCCCCCATTTGATTTTAGAATCGCCATTTTTCGATTTGTTATCATGCCTAATAGACCCGTATCTAGAAAAACTATTCATAATAATGGTGGTTGCAACTATTACAAGGAAATACGTAATCTGTTTTCTTGTTCTAAACTTACCATGGGTGCATCTATGCCATATAATTAATGCAATTTGAACCATTTTAACTGTTACAGTTATATGCAAATGTGAGTAGATCAATAGGTACTGCTCCGGTGGGAAGGTAATGGCACTCCATGCAGTCATGCTGGCCACATGACCTTGGGGGTGTCTACAGACAGTGCCGGCTCTTCAGCTTAGAAATGCAGATGAGCACCAACCCCCAGAGTCGGATACGACTGGACTTAATGTAAGGGGAAAACTTTTACCTTCATCTAGTTATATGGTATGGAATCATGGGAGTTGTAGTTTCACAAGGTCTTTAGCCTTCTCTGCTAAAAAAATTTGACCAACCTACAACTCCCAGGATTCCATGGCATTAAGCCATTGCAGTTAAAGTGGTATCAAATCCGACTTCTCCAGGTGCATTTACGTTGAATATTACAGCCCAGGTATTTTTTAGCCATAGTTGCATACTGGAAGTAGGATCCGTATGTAATATACTCGTATTTACTCGAGTTGAATGCGCCATCAAATCTAATGTGCAGCTAAATTTTCAAAACCCTGAAATCAAAGAAAGTATTTACTGACTAATATAGTGTGCAGCAGCAAAGGGCACACGGCATATTTTAACATACAGGTTCCTACAAATGTCTTAAAGAATTTTCCTTAGAGAAATCTCTGGTTGGCATCCTGTTGTCAGTCCAAATTAGAGTAGAATTAGGAATAGATCTAGATAACGTATATGATATTTTCTTGGCACACTACATACTTCTATCTATGAATTAGGAATAGAGCTTCATGTCCTGTAAGATGACATTGAGCACTTGCTTCCCTCTGTCATTTATTTTCTACTTCTTTCCCAAACAACTTGGTCTTTTTCTTCTCATTTTACAAGTAAAAATAATTTGATTTTAATCCTACGAAATTAAATATGATTTATCTTTTCCCATTTACTGCTATCATTTTCCCCGTTTGTTGGCTTTTGCCTTTCAATGTTCTGGCAAAGTATTTGCCCTCGTTCATTATTCAAACTGTTATCCAAGTTTCTGTTAAGCAATTGCTTGTTTTATGATTACTTCTTGGATTAGCTGCCAGTTATACATGCTCCCTGTCTCTCTTATTCCCTTGACACAATAGCTCCACTAGTTATTGATCTGCTTCCAAGTACAAATCAAACTGCTAATTATGAACTGCAAAATCTTACACCATTTGGGTTCATGCTGTCTCAGAGATTGTACTTCACCACATAAGCCTGCTCTGGCTTTGTGAAAGGCCCTTTTGTGAGTCACGAGTAGGGTTGCCATTTTTTGATATAAGAAATAAGGGACATTTACAAGATTTTTCACAAAAATAAGGGACACTTCATTAAAAACTTGAAACTCAAACGTTAGGTATAAATAGTTTTATTAACAGAATAAGATAATGATTGAAACTCACAAAAGAAACTGACTTATACCCGCTTAACAGTACATGGTATGTTTCTGCATGCTTTGTCATGCAGAAAAAACATTATCAGAACTACCTAATTTTCTCCATCTGTATTTAGTACTTGACTTTGCTGACTTTAAAAGTGCACTGTCTAAACATTAAAATGAAATAAATTTTATAAGACAGTACATCTTCATGATTATTATGTCAATAGTTAATGGTATAGTATAGTATGGGATACACAGCATTGTATAGTATTGGGATGCACAGCTAGGCCTATTTTAAGAGTAACTCTCAAGCAACCAGAAACTATCTTTATCCAACATGATCCAACATTCCCCTTGGGTAACGGGTAATTAGTCTACTCTACTTTGAAAAAGTCCTGTATTGCCTCTTCCTCCCAACGGGGACGCAGGCTGCCCTGCGAGTTGGAATCCCCGGGCAGGCATTGCCGTGGAAACCACAGCACACACCTTCCTCTGATCAACCCCGCCCAGTCCTGTCCTGCTAGTCAAAAATAAGGGACAGGGCCTGAAAATAAGGGACACAAATTTTAGGGCCAAAATAAGGGACGTCCCTTAGAATAAGGTCTTCAGCATTGAGTATTTATGTCACAGCGGATAGGCAACAGAAATATAGAAGTTTAATTCCCCATCGGCCCAAAAACTCCAGTCTCTGTTCGTGTGAATAATGAAACTCTCATTCAATTCACAAGGTAAATATATAACTTTGTATTGAATTGTATTTAACAATAACTGGCAAAACATCGAAAAACAACAGCCATCACAGCTACCTTTCTAAACATCCTTTCCTCACAAATATTAAATCCCAACTGACAAATCCCAACTGTCACTTTGTAACGGAAATTCCTCAAGGTTCCATTTAGCAGTCTTGAGACAGCGCCATCTGGTGTCAAACATGTCACACTGCAGGTCATCTAAAACTGCGAAAATATATCTTGTGCTGACTCATGAATTGCTATTCAAAATGCAATAATCTGACACTCCTCCTTCATGAGCAACACAAGTACACACATTACTTATAATAACAATATCTTCTTACAAAATACATTTAATTTACAATTAGTCAATGCTTTTGTAAACATATCAGCCATATTCTCATCTGACTGGACATACACAGGATTAATAAAACCATCCTGTACTAACTTTCTAACATTTTGGTACCTTACCCCAATATATTTTGTTCTCTGCTTTAATCCTTCAGCATTTGATATTGCTATACAAGATTGAGAATCAGTAAATAAAAGATATCTTATCTTCAAAACTTTGGAACTCGTTTACTAGAGCCTTTATCCACTCTAGTTCTGTACAACAGTCAGACAAAGCAGAAAATTTGGCTTCTGCCGTGGATAAACAAACGTGTGACTGTTTACGAGATTTCCATGTCACTTGTATCCCATTAAAACTAATTAGATACCCGGAACATGACAAGTTTTGTTCGTTGTCACCAAAACTTGCGTCTGCAAACCCTTCATACCGCTTTCTTTTGGACAAATTTTTAGCTTTTTGTCACATGTTCCTTTCAAATATCTTAACACTTCGTTTTACAGCCTGCCAATCAGTCAACGTTGGTTCATTCACTCTCCTGCTTAGTACATTAGTGGCATAGGTGATGTCAGGCCTAGTCCAATTTGCCAAATACAAGAGGCTCCCAACCACTGATCTATACAGTGTTTGATTGTCAAACATTTCACCTCTATCAAGCTTTAAAAAATCTGGTACCATTGG
>JARBWK010002117.1:0-16136 GCA_030556195.1 Anolis apletophallus
CGGCACGTATCCCTGATATGCCAAAATTTGAATACTGGTGGGTTTGGGATGGAATTGGCCTTGACATTTGTTAGTTGTAGGTACTGGGACATCTTCATTATAATTGGTGGCAGTGGTTTGATATCCCAAATTTGGTGGCTGGTTCACTACAGCGGGGTACACATTTTATTATTATTATTATGAGGTTGAACTCCATGTTGTTCCTCCTTTCCTTGACCAGGACACCAAGCATCCCGTGGAGAACCTTCTGCTGGACGAGGGCAGTCTTCTTCGCCCCTGGCTTTGCTGCCCTCGGGACCGGAACCGCCAGCTCAGAGCCGAGCTGCAGCTGGAGCAAGCCACCGCATCGGCTACGTGGATGGGTGAGTGCAAAAAGCATAACATCACAGAGCTGGGAGGGGCGCCTAATGGGCATCCAGTCTGGCCCCTTTTCTGCCGGGTAGGAAGACACTTGCCCAAACCCTGCCAAGAGACAGACATGGCCAGGCAGTTTGACTCCACTTTAATTGCCACGGTTCAATGCTGTGGGATCCCTGGAAGTTGTAGTTTGGTGAGTCCCTACCACTCTTAGACCAGGGTCAGCAAACTAAAGCTTGCTTGGTCCTATAATCCAACCCCCAACAGTCTGTTTAAAAGTTTGAGGACCCCTGCCTTAAAACGCTTGTAAAACTCTGAGCCTGGGTGATTCAAGTGGGATCAATCTGCATTCATTCTGTAACGTATGTCAGAAATATAAATAATTAATTAGGTATTTTAATTACAAAAATGTGTGTCAAGCACTGAAAGGGTTAAATGGATGCAATGACTCAGCAAAAGCTGCAGTTCTATATAAGCAGGTATGTCTGTAGCTTAGTAGGCCTCTGTGTTAGTTTGCCTCAGCGGGAGAAAGGTCTCAGTCTGTGAGAAGGCTTCACAGTGTGAGATAGGCCTTAGTTTGCAAGAAGGCTTCACATTGGGAGGTAGGCTTTAGTCTGTGAGAGAAAGCCTCAGAGTGTGAGGTAGGCCTTAGTCTGTGAGAGAAAGCCTCACAGTGTGATGTAGGCCATAGTCTGGGAGAGAAAGCCTCACGGTGTGATGTAGGCCATAGTCTGTGAGAGAAGGCATCAGAGTGTGATGTAGGCCATAGTCTGTGAGGAGAAAGCCCTCACAGTGTGAGGTGGGCCTTAGTCTGTGAGAGAAGCCTCTGTGTGAGATAGACCTTAGTTTGCAAGGAGGCTTCACATTGGGAGGTAGGCTTTAGTCTGTGAGAAGGCCTCACAGTGTGAGGTAGGCCTTAGTCTGTGAGAGAAAACCTCACAGTGTGGGGTAGGCCTTAGTCTGTGAGAGAAGCCTCTGTGTGACATAGGCCTTAGTTTGCAAGGAAGCTTCACATTGGGAGGTAGGCTTTAGTCTGTGAGAAGGCCTCACATTGTGAGGTAGGCCTTAGTCTTTGAGAGAAAGCCTCACAGTGTGAGGTAGGCCATAGTCTGTGAGAGACAGACCTCTGAGATAGGCCTTAGTTTGCAAGAATGCTTCACATTGGGAGGTAGGCATTAGTCTGTGAGAAGGCCTCACAGTGTGAGGTAGGCCTTAGTCTGTGAGAGAAAACCTCACAGTGTGGGGTAGGCCTTAGTCCAGGGGTGGGCAACATTTTTTTCCAAGGGGCCACATGAGAGCAAAAAAATATTAAAGTAGGGCCGCACCTAAAGGCAGAACTACATGCTAATCTACATAATTTATTTATTTCACTTACTATATTTACCATATATTACACATCATTAATATTAACATATTAATATATCAAGAAATATTCATATATTATTAGTATTATTATCATAATTATTATATTATAGTACAGGGGTGGGCAATAATATCCATGAAGCAATTAAATTTATATTATATCTCCCAGAACACAATTATATCAATGAAGCAATCAATTTAATATTATATCTCCCAGAACACAATTATATCAATGAAGCAATCAATTTAATATTATATCTCCCACAACAAAATTACATCAATGAAGCAATCAATTTAATATTATATCTCCCAGAACACAATAACATACCTCTTCTTTCCTCCTTTGGAAGGCGGTCCGGGCAGCGCGCCTTCCCTGGCAAAGCCAGGTAGCCGGTGGCAGCGCTGCTTACCGGGCGAAAAAGGGAGGCCCGGGAAGGTAGAAAGCCATGCAGGCTTGAAAACAAACTCCAGAGGATGCCCCGCCCCCTGAGCGTCTCCCGCGATGACGTCCAGCCGACATCGGCGAACACGCTCAGGGGGCGGCACTTCCTTCGCAGTTTGTTTGGCAACGTGAACGAGAGGAAGGGGACCCCGCGTTCGTCTCCCTTGCTTGCTTTTGCCGTAAACAAAGCCACGCATGGCTTTCTACCTGCCGGGCCTCCTTTTTCGCCCGGTAAGCAGCTCCCTGCCACTCTCTCCCCGGTAAGCAGCGCTGCCAAGGCCCCTCGGGCCGGATGGGGCGCCCAGGGGACGCATCCGCCCGGGCATAAATGCCAGTCCCTGCCTTAGTCTGTGAGAGAAGCCTCTGTGTGACATAGGCCTTAGTTTGCAAAGAAGCTTCACATTGGGAGGTAGGCTTTAGTCTGTGAGAAGGCCTCACAGTGTTAGGTAGGCCTTAGTCTGTGAGAGAAAACCTCACAATGTGGGGTAGGCCTTAGTCTGTGAGAGAAGCCTCTGTGTGACATAGGCCTTAGTTTGCAAAGAAGCTTCACATTGGGAGGTAGGCTTTTAGTCTGTGAGAAGGCCTCACAGTGTTAGGTAGGCCTTAGTCTGTGAGAGGAATGCCTCACAGTGTGAGGTAGGCCTTAGTCTGTGAGAGAAGCCTCTGTGTGACATAGGCTTTAGTTTGCAAGATGGCTTCACATTGGGAGGTAGACTTTAGTCTGTGAGAAGACCTCACAGTGTTAGGTAGGCCTTAGTCTGTGAGAGAAAGCCTCTGTGTGAGATAGGCCTTAGTTTGCAAGAAGGCTTCACATTGGGTGGTAGACCTTCGTCTGTGAGAAGGCCTCACAGTGTGAGGTAGGCCTTAGTCTGTGAGAGAAGCCTCTGTGTGACATAGGCCTTAGTTTGCAAGGAGGCTTCACATTGGGAGGTAGGCCTTAGTCTGTGAGAGAAAGCCTCACAGTGTGAGGTGGGCCTTAGTCTGTGAGAGAAGGCCTCAGAGTGTCAGGTCGGCCTTAGTCTGTGAGAGAAGCCTCTGTGAGAAGTGGGCCTTAGTCTGAGAGAAGGCCTCAGAGTATGAGAAGGCCTGGTGTGTGAAGCTCCAGTGTGAAGCTCCTGTGTGACTTGGGTGTGAGTGGAGGCTCTGTGAGAGGCAGCTGTTTATCTGCATGAGAAAGAAACCCAGCATGGAAGCAAAGAAGGAAGTGTAAAGAACTTTGTCTGTGTTATGGAAACCTAGTTCTTGTAAATAGTGCAACCATATTATTTTACTACAAAGACAAGCCTCCTATGGAAGAGATAACATTGGTCTGTGTGTTCTTGTCCCTTTTATCACTTTGGGCTACTGGTCCAGGGTCATACTGCTGCTAATAAGTTACTCTGTTGTGCAATTATGAGGAAGGTCTTTTGTTAATAAGCCCACTCACCCAACAATGTAGATGCACCTTAGTAATCTCTAGTTTTTACAGGGTTATTCTATGGTAATGCTCCACTAGATGTCTACCATAAAGTCACGTGGAATAATTAGGGAGGGGGTTTTATTCAGTTTTTTAAATTTTCCATGTAGAATCACACAGTTGGAAGGGATCCCTAAAGGCCATCTAGGCCAACCCCCCTCTTGCCAGGCGGGAAGGCACAATCAAAACCTTTCCGATAGATGGTTATCCAATTTTTGCTGGGAAACCCCCAGAGAACAAGACTCTACCAAGGCAGCCTCTTCCTCTGTTGAACAGCTTTTACCATTAGAAAGTTCTTCCTAATGTTTAGGTGGACCCCCCCCCCCCGCCATTTGAATGCATGGCTCCTTTGAGTCCTAGTCTCTGGAAGAAATCGATTTCTGTTCACAGTTTTGTCCCCTGACCTGTGAATCTGTGGGCCTTAGAATCAGCCTGGAGGGCCAGAGATTCCCCAGGGCAATTCTGTGGTCAAACCTCTGGTGGAAGGCAATCATGGGGTCACCCTGGAGGATGCAGAGGTGCTTAGAGTAAAATGGATTGCTGTCGACCTATGCAGCCCGAAAGAGAGTTGCATCTGTCAAGTAGGAAATTTAGGTAATAATAATTAATGGATTTCCCCCCACTTTTATGGGGGCCCTGCAGCCTTGATGCCGATGAGAATGGGATGCCCTTTGTGCTTGAGTGCCCCTTAGCAGGGACCCCTGGCATTGAATGTTGTCCAATGTCTGTGTTCCCAGGGAATTGTGGCTCGGCCTTCCTGCAGATCGACGTGGGCCGCTCCTCCTGGGCTTCAGGCCAGAGCTACCTCACCCTCCTGCCCTGCACGGCCCTGATGACCCCAACCGAGGCCAAGGGGAACCAGAACCGCTCTGGGGTCCGGATGTTCAAGGAAGGTAAGGGGGAAGGAAGGAAAAGAAGGGGAAGGAAGGAGTGAAGGAGAAAGGAAGGGGGGTAAGGGGAAAGGAATGGAAGGGAGGAAGGGCAGGGAAGAGAAAGGGAAGGAAGGAGAAAAGAAGGGAAGGAGAGATGGAAGGAGAGAGGAAAGGAAGGTGAAATGAAGAGAAAGAAAGGAAGGAGGGAAGAAAAGGGGAAAGGAAGGGAGGAAGGAGAAAAGAAGGGAAGGAGAGATGGAAGTGGAAAGGAAGGTGAAATGAAGAGAAAGGAAGAGGAAGGAGGGAAGAAAAGGGGAAAGGAAGGAGGGAAGGAGAAAAGAAGGGAAGGAGAGATGGAATGGGAGAGGAAAGGAAAGGAAGGTGAAATGAAGAGAAAGGAAGAGGAAGAAAGGGAGGGAAGGGGAAAGGAAGGAAGGGAGAGAAAGGGAAATGAAGGGAAGAGGAAAGGAAGGAAGGTGGGGAAAGAAAGGGGGAAGGGAAGGGAAGGGAAAGGGAAGGAAGGGGAACGTGGCTGCACTTAGGGTCATCGATTCCATGGTGTGCTACCACACCAGAGCTGAAAGAGCAGGCAAAGCGTACGCATCCCATCCGAAACCCTGTGGCTGCCTCCTGCACAATTCTGTGGCTACTACCGTAGTTCCATTACCAAACATCTCTAAACGGTCTCCTCCTATGGATGCAGCCTAGAATCACATTGGCTTTTGTGCACATCCTAAACACAAAGCTGCACCACTTAATTCTTCCAGATATTCAGATTTTGATTATCCTGGTTCAGATTTTGAGAGATCACCTACATGTGTTTCCTCTGTGTCTCCTTGACCACATCCCCAGGGGACTTTCTGGCTCCCGCTCTGGCCGAGAAGTGGGACCGGGTCCGCCTCACCTGCAGCCAGCCCTTCAACAGGCAGGCCCAGTTTGGCCTCACCTTCATCCGGATCCGAACACCACTGGATGCAGAAGAGGACCAAGCAGCGCCGGCCTCCTCTCCTGGAAAGGTACGGACCAAGGGACCATTGTCACTTTGGCAGGGGTGATCGTCCTTCCCTTTTCATGTGCACCTAGGTCCAAATTCATGGGCTCATAGGATCCTAGCGTAGGAAAAGACCCCCAGAGACCATCCAGTCCAGCCCCCTTCTGCCAGACAGGAAGGCACCATCCAAGCTCTCCTCACAGACAGCCATCCAGCCCCTGCTTAATAATAATAATAATAATAATGGGATCCTAGAGTCGGAAGGGGTCCTCTAAAGGCCATCCAGCCCATCCCCCTTCTGCCAGGCAGGAAGGCACCATCCAAGCTCTCCTCACAGATAGCCACCCAGCCCCTGCTTAATAATAATAATAATAATAATAATAGAATCCTAGAGTCGGAAGGGGTCCTCCAAAGGCCATCCAGCCCATCCCCCTTCTGCCAGGCAGGAAGGCACCATTCAAGCCCTCCTCACAGACGGCCATTCAGCCCCTGCTTAATAATAATAGTAATAGTAATAGTAATAATAATAGAATTGTAGAGTCGGAAGGGATTCTCCAAAGGCCATCCAGCCCATCCCCCTTCTGTCAGGCAGGAAGGCCCCCTTCAAGCCAATTATATAATTGCACTGCTCTATTCTTCGAACACCTGATCCCAGAGCCAGGTTTTTAGACTCCTTCTGAAAACTAGGAGGGAGGGGGCTGATCTAATGTCACTGGGGAAGGAGTTCCACAGCCAAGGGGCTACTACTGAGAAGGGGTCCTGTCTCTTATCCCCACCAGTCTTGCCTGCGAGTGGGGTGGAATCGAGAGCAGGGCCTCCCCCAACAGTGTTAATATCTGAGGTGGTTCATAGGGGAAGATACGTTCAGACAGGTAAACTGGGCCGGAACCATTTAGGGCAGGGGTGCTCATTAGGTAGATCGCGATCTACTGGTAGACCGCGTAGGCCGTCCTGGTAGATCGCAGGCAGGGCAGGAGGAAGGCTCAGTCCCGCCCCGCAAGCTCCCGACGCCACCCAGGTGCAGAAGGAGGTTGGACTGGATGGCCCTTGGAGATCTCTTCCTATTCTAGGAACCCATTATTATTATTATTATCATCATCATCATCATCAGAG
Organism: Anolis apletophallus; assembly: GCA_030556195.1. Classification (NCBI taxonomy): domain Eukaryota; kingdom Metazoa; phylum Chordata; class Lepidosauria; order Squamata; family Anolidae; genus Anolis; species Anolis apletophallus. The sequence goes on from JARBWK010002117.1 coordinate 6,594, forward strand.
GCTGAATGGCCATCTGTGAGGAATGCTTTGATTGTGTTTTCCCTTATGGCAGAAGGAGGTTGGACTGGATGGCCCTTGGAGATCTCTTCCTATTCTAGGAACCCATTATTATTATTATTATCATCATCATCATCATCAGAGGCTGAATGGCCATCTGTGAGGAATGCTTTGATTGTGTTTTCCCTTATGGCAGAAGGAGGTTGGACTGGATGGCCCTTGGAGATCTCCTCCTATTCTAGGAACCCCTTCAAAGTGTTGGTTCTTACCTTTAAGGCCATTCACGGCCTGGGGCCAGCGTACCTGAGGGACCGTCTCGCCCTATATTGCCCACCGAGATCACTACGGTCTGTAGAGGCCAACTTGCTGGCAGTTCCATCTGCCAAGCTAGCTCGCTTAACATCCACTCGCCGGAGGGCGTTCTCCGTGATAGCTCCTACGCTATGGAACGCCCTCCCGGCTGAGGCCAGAGCCCTGAGGGCCTACTCCCCTTCAGACGGGCCTGCAAAACCTATCTGTTTAAGCAGGCCTTTGGGAGTAGGCCCTTACTCACGCTCGGTTCAATTTATTGGCTACCGCTGCTGTTTTAATTGCTGTTTTAATTGTTTTAATTGTTTTAATTGTATTGCCTGTTTTTAATTTGAGCTACATCTTTTGTGTTCTATGTTTTTATGCTGTACCTCTGGCACTGAGCCTTTAGTATGTGAGTCGCCGCGAGCCCTCGGGAGTCGGCGACGCAGAAATCGCAATAAATAAATAAATAAATAAATAAATAATTATTATTATTATCATCATCATCATCAGAGGCTGAATGGCCATCTGTGAGGAATGCTTTGATTGTGTTTTCCCTTATGGCAGAAGGAGGTTGGACTGGATGGCCCTTGGAGGTCTCCTTCTACTCTAGGAACCTATTGTTGCTGTTGTTACTATTATTATTATTAGTAGTAGTAGTAGCAGAGGCTGAATGAATATTATTATTATTATTATGAATAAATTCAGGGGCTTATTATACTCACATTTAGTTGAATTCAGTCTTAAAATATATTATATAGCTCTCACTGAAATAAATTTCCAAATATTTTGCTTTTATGGCTCTCTGAGTAGTGGGTAGGTAGATCATTTTGACTTGGTTGTTTTATAAGTAGCTCGCATGCTGAAAAAGTGTGAGCACCCCTAATTTAGAGTTTTATAGGCTAAAGCCAGCATTTTGAATTGTGCTCGGTAGCAGACTGGCAGCCAGTGGAGCTGACGCAACAGAGGGATTGTATGCTCCCTGAATGCTGCTCGAGTGAGGAACCTGGCTGCCACCCCATTGAACCATTTGGAACTTTTGAACAGTCTTCAAAGGCAACCCCATGTAGAGCGCATTGCAGTAATCTATCTTAGATGTAACGAGAGTGTGGACCACTGTGGCCAGGTCTGACTATCCAAGGTACGAGTGCAACTGGTGCACAAGTTTTAATTGTGCGAATGCTCCCCTGGCCACCACCGAAACCTGGGGTTCCAGGCTCAGCTATGAGTCCAGGATCACTCCCAAGCTCTGAACCTGTGTCTTCAGGTGCCCTACGGCAGGATAAGAATCTTACAATATTTTGCCCTATCAAAGCTCTTAGCAAATAATGCATATGTATAAATATATAGATAGAGAGATGTAAGACTGAGGCCCCATCTACACTGACCATTTAATGCAGTTTGGAGCCAGCAGCAGTGTGCCAACAAATTACCACAAAAACAGATGGAAGAAAGCCCTTAATGCACCTCAATGCTCTTTAGGTTATTTAACCCACGATTTCCTATGGAATCAACTGGAATCATCTGCATAGCAAAACCATCATCCTCAATACTGGTTTGAAACTGGATTATATGATCAGTGTAGATGGAGGCCTGTGACATTTTGACACTCCTTTTTCCTTCTCTATTCACCGCACACAGAGTCCTGCTGAGCTCCCAAGTAACCCATGGCTTTCCAATGCAGCCATTTGCAGAACTTTCTTCCCAGAGGAGCCAACGTAAGTACTACTACCACTACTACCGGCAAGTACTGCTTGTTATTAGTATTAGTGGTAATAATAAAAATAACACTATGTAACACGATTTTTGTTCCTGTGTTATAAATGTCAATTCCTAATTAGTTCTATAATTAAAAAAATATGGGGAAAGTTTATTAAACTTCCATTTTGTTCTAGTTTCTTAAGAAATATCTCATCATTGAGTCTCAACCAAATTCAACATAATTTGTGACACAAAAACAAAGTTTCTGGAGCAGAACAATTACTTTCAAAGTAAGGACCACACAATGAAACGGGAAATAACACTTTCAAACCAGGAACAGATTTTTTAAATTAGTAAGTGTCATTGAGTAGCGAAGGCAATCAGTGAGGGTATCTGTATAGAGGTAGCCTGGCCTCTGTTGCCTGAAGGCACCCCCTGTTTGGGAGGTGTTAACTGGTGATGTTTCCTTTGCTGTCTATGCCCCTATTTAGTAGATTCCACCTCACTTTCTCTCCCTGTGAGAATGGGATTTTGAACAATTTGGCTTGTTGTGGAAACAAGGATTGGTGTTACAGCTTGAATGGAGACTCCTTTCCAAGATAATAACTCTGTCAGGAGTCCTCTCCCTTTCGAGGAGGAGATTCCTCTCACTTCCTGTTGTCTTAACTCTAATTTGTTTGTAAGTTTCATGTTTGTAACTCGGGGATTGCTTGTCTTCATGATCAACTTGTGCGTCTGAACTGCTGACCGAAGGTCGGCAATTCCAATCCGTGGGATGGGGTGAGCTCCCGCTGTTAGTCCTAGCTCCTGCCAACCTAGCAATTTGAAAACATGCAAATATGAGTAAATCAATAGGTACTGCTTCAGTGGGAAAAGGCAAAAAAAGTCCAAGCAGTCATGCTGGTCACACAACCAGGAGGTGTTTACAGACGCAGACTCCTTGGCTTGGAAATGGAGCCGGAAATGAACGGAAAAGCCTTTGTCTGTGTATTTGTGTACCATTGTCATATAACAGGGCTGTCCAACTGGCGGTCCGGGGGCCGTACACGGCCCCCCAGCCTGTTGGACACAGCCCCTGCTATGCCCGGCCGCCATTTTTAAAAAAAAAATCTATTTTTTTAAAAATGGCGGCGGGGAGGCGGGGCAGGGAGGAGGAAGTGCGCTGGCTCCTCCTTCGCCCTTCCTCCTTCCCCTCCCTGCACCGCGGCTCGCGATTGGAGCCGCGGCGCGTCCGCAGGGGAGGAGGAGGGGCGAAGGAGGAGGAAGTCAGCTGGCTGCCTTCTTCCTCCTTCGCCCCTCCTCCTTCCCCTCCCGCACCGGCGCCGGGATCGGGGCAGGCGCGCTGCTGGGAAAGATGAGGGACGAAGGAGAAGGCAGTCAGCTGATTGCCTTCTCCTTCCTCCTCCCTTTCCTGCGCGCGGGATCCTGGGCGCCGGCGCACGCGCGGGAAAAGAGGGAGAAAGGAGAAGGCAGTCAGCTGATTGCCTTCTCCTTTCTCTCTTTCCCCGTGCGCGCGGGGACCCTGGGCGCTGGTGCGAGCGCGGGCAAAGAGGGAGAAAGGAGAAGGCAGTCAGCTGATTGCCTTGTCCGTTCTCTCTCTTTCCCCGTGCGCGCGGGGACCCCGGGCGCCGGTGCGCGCGCGGGGAAAGAGGGAGAAAGGAGAAGACAGTCAGCTGATTGCCTTCTCCATTCTCTCCCTCCTCCTCCTTCTTTTTCCCCGGCGCCGCAGCTGACGGGACACACGGCTGCGCCGGGAAGGGCGGAGGGTGAGGAGGTGGGCCTCCTCCTCCTTCCCGGCGCCGCTGGTGTCCCATGCGCCGCGGCGCCGGAGAAAGAGGAGGAGGAGGGAGAATGACAGCTTAGGAGGGGGCTGGGGGCGGGGCGGGGGCGGGGCTGGGGGAGGGGCCTGGGGCGGGGCCGAACGGCCCCCCAGGTCATCAGTGACCTCAGGTCCGGCCCTTGGCCGGTTAGAAGTTGGACAGCACTGTCATATAACAAGTCATTGAATGTTTGCCTATGTCTGTTTATATACTGTAATCTGCTCTGAGTTTCCTTGGCAAGAAGGGCGGAATATAAATAAATGGGTGTTGTTGTTGTTGTTGTTGTTGTTATTATTATTAGAAACACAATAAGACGAGTCCACAGCAGACAAGTGATACTATGCTGGCTGTTATATTGGATCACACGTCGGACACTTCCCAAGTGTCTAGGACTGTGTGATGTATCGGCGAATAATGCATGCAGATCCCAGTAAGGTGGCTTTCTGCAGCTGGCAGATGGTAATTTTGTCAGCGCCGATTGTGTTTAAGTGCAGGCCAAGGTCTTTAGGCACTACGCCCAGTGTGCCAATCACCACTGGCACCACCTTTACTGGCTTGTGCCAGAGTCTTTGCACTTCAATCTTTAAATCCTCATATCGTGTCAGCTTTTCCAGCTATTTCTCTTCAATCCTGCTGTCGCCTGGGGTTGTAACATCAACCATCCATACTTTGTTTTTTAACACGATCGTGAGGTCAGGAGTATTGTACTCCAAAACTCTTGTCAGTCTGAATTTGGAAGTCCCAGAGTAGCTTGACTTGTTCATTCTCTGTTACTTTTTCCGGCTTGTGATCCCACCAGTTCTTTGTCGCAGGCAGATGGTGTTTGTGGCACAAGTTCCAATGAATCATCTGAGCAACGGTGTTGTTCCTCTGCTTGGAGTCTGTCTGCGCGATCTATTGTTTCACCTGCTTCCTTGCAGAGTCTACATTTGGGATCTGTAGTCGACTTTTCAGTTCTGACTTTGATGGCCTTGGTTCTAATGTCTTGTTCTTGGGCTGCCAGAATCAGGCCCTCCTTTGTCTCCTTTTTCAAACTTCTATTTGTGAGCCACAGCCATGTTTTTTCGTTGTCAGTTTGGCTCTCAATTTTTCCTAGGAACTGTCCATGGAGTGCCTTCTTTTACCAGTTTTCTCTTCTGCTCTGCATTGTGTTTTTACAGTATGTTTTTGTTCTTGTTGTTGTTGGTCTCTGTTCTCATGATGCATCCATGCTGCTGCTTTGGTGCTTCCTCACTGGGCTTTCCTCCCTCTGTGTCTGCAGGGTCTCCGAGGATGAAGTGGCCCTGAGGAGCCGCCTGCAACAGCTGGGCCCCTCTTCTGGCACCGGAGGAACCCCCTCGACCTGCTTGAGCCGTCCAGCCAAGATGGTGCTCAAGGCGGCCTCCTCTTCCTCCTCCTCAGCCTCCCGCAAAAGAACCTTCCCACTGTTGCCGGACTCCTCTCCCCTTGGGACAAAGAGTGCAGAGGAGAAGAGGTCAAGCAACCTGGGATTGCGTGAGTACTTTATGTCATGCTGGGACAAGGCTGTCCGCTCTCACCTTCCCAAGACTAGTGGTGCTAGAAAGCATGCCATTTGACACCACTTTAGTTCCCATGAATTCTTTTTGAACCTTAGAAATGTTCTTCAGTCCATTTCCAGTGGGACAGATTGCTATCAGGCACTTTCAGAAAAAAAAGTGAACACACAGACTCCAGTACCTGGTTGTATTGGTTACACCAGGCCTGGGCAAACAACAACAATAATAATAATAATACTGTATTTATATACTGGCCTATCTCCCCAAAGGGATTTCTAGTCTCTCATTTAATTGATCTTAACTTGCTGAAGTTGTTGTCCTGGCGCATCTTTCAGGACCCAAGCAGGAATCCTCTGGAAGAAGAGATTGGAGGAAAACAAACCGAAGAAGAGGATCGGGCTGCAGTAATGCGCGACGGTAATCTTGATTGTCTCTGGCACTTGCCTCTCCTCTGTTCAGTTCTGGTGAACAATTAAATGTGGATGGTCTGTTTGCTGCGTGCCATAGAAAATAATAGGATGGGGTCATGCAAATTTCACATCAATGGAGAGAGTAAGAAACACTGGGATATCTGTGGTGGAGGAAACACATCAAATCTAGGATGGAATTGTCCCCATAGGAAAGCCTTCACTTGGGTGGTGGGCAGTCTGGTGTTGGCGGAGGACATTGGCAGGGCTCTTGGACATGTTCATGGCGCTTTCTATAACCTGCAATGTCATTGGAGGGTGGGTCTTTGGTAGCTCTTTATGGGTGGGGATCATAGATGTTTGTGGATTGGAGAGCTTGTCCAATCCACATACACACATATATATTTTCACTTTTATTTATTTATTTACAGTATTTAGTTTGCGGCAGCCACAAGAACAAAGTTTCTGGAGGAGAACAACTACTTTAAAAATTAATCAAGAATAACACTTTCATACCAGGAAGATGGTTTTTTCCTCAAATTTTGTGACATAGTGTTATGAATACAAACACGTCGAATGTAGTACTGATGTTTTTCCATTACCTTCAACTTAAGTCTTCTCAGGAGAACCTTCTGAATGTCTATGGATGTTTCTTCTTGCAGGCCCAGGAATGTCTCTCAGAGGAAGGGAGGAGACCAGGCTCGGAAGGGAATTGGGTTGAATGTGGAAAGAAGAGAAAATGAAGAGGAGGAAGAGAGAAAGGGAGGAATGAATAGGCTGGAGGATGGAGCTGTGGCCCCGGGCACCTGTCCCATCTGTGCAGGTGAGGGGAAAAGGCCTGTATAAAGGAAGGAGGTTAATCGGGGGTTATTTGAAACCCCCAAAATCAAAACTGTGATAAAGCTGGAATAATCGTCTGGCCAGAAACCTTTTTAGAGGACCACTGGTCACCACCAGACTTATAAGTAAAATTAAGCCTTTGACTTAGTAGAGGTATCTTAGGCACGAATGCTGTGGACTTGCATTCAGGCCTGTGCACTGAGGTAATACTGAAGATATTATTTCTTCAAGATGTACGCTGCCACCATTAGACTCTTGATTGCTGCAGGGAACTGATTTAAAACTTCTTTGATAGGCACACGTGAGGCAGATGTGTTGAACAATAACACAATGAAGTTTATTTAAGAGAACTTACAAAAATAGGCATTAAGCTTAGTGGTTCAGAAATATTGGTACAAACGCGTATGGATCCTTCTGTCACAATGCACGGACTTGACCGGCCCCTTAATCACACACACACAGAGACGGACTGAAGGCTAACTACTTTATTGAGTATAAAAACAGTTTCAAAGAGATTGTCCAAAAGAATAGCAAGTAATCCAAAAGGCTTGAAGCAATAATGTCCCAAACAAACGTGGCAAAATCCAAAGGCTTGGCAAGGCTTGGCAAGGCTCCGCGCAACACTGCGGATCAGGAAACAAAGCAAGGCCGCGCAACACTGCGGATCAGGAAACAAGGCAAGGCAGATGCAAGGCAGGACTTGATGACCACTAGCTCACTTAGCTCCGTGGACCCACTTCGTCGCGCCTAATCAAACAAGACGTGGTCGAAGCACTGAGGATTCGCTCCCACGACTCCTATACTTAATCCTTCGGCCGAGTCCCCCGACGCCTCAGGCTTCGTCGCCGCTCCAATCTCTGCTCACGGACCTCGGCCTGTCTAGGCTGTGGTACCATCCCCTTCTGCGGGACTCAATGCTACTTCTCCTATCAAAGGTTCGGCCTTGCCTCTCACCACCTGGGTCACTATCTGCATGAGAGCTTCCCTCCCTGGGATCCTCCCAGCCGCTTGCTTCCATGTTTTGACTCAGGAGCTCCTGTGAACTTTTCTCGCCCGGGTGCTCATAACTCCCACAATCGCTGCCCTCCCGTTGCACCTGGTTATCTGAATCTACGTCAGGGCCAAACATCAATTCTTTCCCATGCCAAACTCCGTGGGCTAAGGAGGCCCACTGAAGGGAAACTGTCCTTCTCCCCAATCTTCCAACTCATCCTCTGAATCTGGTTCTGCAGCTGCAGGGCCTAATGCTAATGGGACCCCGGGTCCTTGCCCCAGTTCTCCAGGCACAAACGAGAACTGCTGTGCTACACCTTTAGGCCAGGGGTGCTCACACTTTTTCAGCATGCTACTTCTAAAACACCCAAGTCAATATTTTGATAGAAGGAATAAGGGACATTTACGTGATTATTCGTGATTATTCACAAAAATAAGGAACACTTCGTAAAATGCATCCAGACAAGAGTTCCTTCTCCCACCCTGACATCATTCCACAGATATAAACAGGCAAAATTAAAGCACACAGACCTTTAAGCTGTAAGGCCATTCAGTGCTGATCTATATGGCCAATGGGACATTCAAAAATGCATCCAGACAAGAGTTCCTTTTCTCACCCTGACATTATTCCACAGATATAAACAGGCAGAATGAAAGCACACAGACCTTTCAGCTGCAAGTCCATTCAATGCTGATCAATGTGGCCAAGCAGATGAACTCCTCGCAGTCACAGATGGCTTTGGCAGGAAATGGCTGTCAAAGCCTCATTCTGGTTGTCCTCCCTCGTGACTCCGCGCGCTGCCGCACGCTCCAAAAGCGCATGCTTGGACTGGGCACTCACCCCCCCTCCTTTGCTCTGCTGCCCTCCTTCTCCTTCCCTCCCCCTCACGCCACGCTGCGACGTCCCAGAGGCAGCAGCTGGTGCGCGCGCAGAAGGTGTGCTGCTCAGATGGTGCACGCGCGGATGCAGAAGCACCCCATTTGGCTGCGATCAACCTCCTTTGGATCCGCGATCGACTGGTCGATCGCGATCGACTTTGTGGGCAGCCCTGCTTTAGGCAGTTCAAATCTTTGTTACAAAACACCACCCCTTTCTCCCTCCAAGAATTTACTGACAGGATTTCCTCTCTGCCTAGCAAACCTTAACTCGACTACAGATAGTCCTTCCCTGGATCTATCCATTCCTCTACCAACTATCTCCCCTTGATAGCTGTATAATCTGCTCACTAGCTAAGCATGCTAGCTACCTGACCAATTTTCAGGCTTAATCTCTCCAACACTAACTCCCACAACTGCTCTCTAACACTCCCTCTGACAGATTCCTTCTTGAACTCCCAGACTCCACTGACATAGTTTGTCAGTCCTTTCAAGTCATTTTTTTTCTTTTCCTAAATTAGGCTCTGCCCCCTTCTCTACCAGCCAATCCTAACTCCGCTCATTTCCCTCCAGGCTTACTCTTAGGCACGCCCTTGGGGAAATGGTATCCAAGATAGATGCCCCCAGGCAACTATCTAAAATGGCTGCCATTTTCTTGGGCCTACTTTTCTAGGCTTTACATAGCCTACCAGGTAGGGAATTCATCACAGCCCGCATAGTGAAGCTGCTTTTCAATGCCTTGCTTTTTTAAAGCATTGGCCCACACCAGGCCTGGGGGCAACTTGGGATCTCCAGGTGTTTTGGACTTAACTCCCACAATTCCTCACAGCCGGTAGGCTGTTAGGAATTGTGGGAGTTGAAGTCCAAAACACCTGGAGGGCTGAAGTTTGCCCCAGGCTTGCCTTTGGGAGTGTTTCTCGACCAGCCATGGGTTCCAAACAGGATTTCAATCCCTCTGGAGTTCCCTTCTGACCTTCATCAACCTCCCTTATTTCCTTCCCAGGCCGCTTCCCTGCCGATGCCTTACCTGCACATGCCTCCAGGTGCGGAGAAGAAGAAGACCTCACATCCAGTTCTCCCTCCTCTTCCTCATTGTCATCG
>JARBWK010002118.1:0-16133 GCA_030556195.1 Anolis apletophallus
AGCACCGACTTAGAACTGCCTTTACACACACGGAGACGTAGTAAAGGCTAACTAAGTTTATTGAATAAAACTAGTCCAAAAAAGCAATTCACTTAAAAAGTTCATAGAATAGAGTAATCAGCACAAAGCTGCAGTCAGTAAAGAAAGCACAGTTCCAAGAAGTAGATTCAAAGGCAAACGTGGCAAAAACTTGGCAAGGCTCCCGGATGCAATCCGGAACGTAGCAGGAGAGCCGCACCAATGCGAATCTCACACAAGGCAAGGACTTGGTCTTGGGCGAGCCAAACTAGGCTCCAGGAATCACTCCGCTTCACGCCCTTCAGATCAGACGTGGCCGGAGAACTGAAGATCAGTTCCCACGGGCCCGTTCTTAATCCCTCGGCCGGGAACCCCGACGATCTAGGGCCCGGCGTCTCCAGTCTCTACTTTCGAACGGCGACGGTCTAGGGACAGATGCCAGCTCCTCCTGCCCTCCTCTATGTCCCTGCGCCTGTTATGAGAACGGCCCCGCTCTTCCAGTCCAGTATCGCTATCTTCCTGAGAAGCAGCCTCCCCCGGAGATTCCCAGCCGCTAGCCTCCATCTGCTGCCCGGCCAGCTCCTGGGAACCTCGGCCGTTTGGGAATTCATAACTATCTCCGCTATCTGCTTCGCTGCCTCCCATCTCCACCTGGTCCGCTCCTTCCCCGGGAGAATGCTCCCACTCAGGATCCCAGGCTAAACTCTCTACAGGTGAACTGGGCAAAGGCACGGCTGACCAATCTTGCTCTGGGCCTTCCAACTCATCCTCCGAGTCCCTTCCAGCCTGTGCGGGTCCCAATGCCAACGGGACCCCCGGCGCATCACCTCCCCCCAGTGGCACGAACGGGCCCATGGGTGCTACAAAACTCAAGATCCTTTATGTAGGGGGCGCTTACCACACCGTCACAGGTTTAATGATTGTTTAGTGCAGGGCTGTCCAACTTCTACCGGCCCGGGGGCCTGAATTCCAGTCACTGATGACCTGGGGGGCCGTAGGGTCTGCCCCCGCCCCGGCTCCACCCCGGGCTCCGCCCTCTCCCCGGCCTCCTTATTTTTATTTAATATTAAACATATTTAATTCCATCTTCCCCTCTCCCCTTATTTTTATTTAATATTAAATATATTTAATTCCATCCTCCCCTCTCCCCTTATTTTTATTTAATATTAAATATATTTAATTCCATCTTCCCCTCTCCCCATATTTTTATTTAATATTAAATATATTTAATCCCATCCTCCCCTTATTTTTATTTAATATTAAATATATTTAATCCCATCCTCCCCTCTCCCCTTATTTTAATGTATCCCATCTCCCCTTATTTCATCTTTAAATATATTTAATTTTATATTCAATACATGAGGGGAGATGGGGGGATGGAATGAGGAGCCCCCTGAGGAGCCCCCTGCTTTGGCCTATATTTTCCAAACGCGCAGGATCCAGGAGTACCCGAATGACGAGAGAGGCGACGACCGACTGAGTCGAAGAAGGTCCTAATCGCATCTGTGGGCCTCAGCGATCCAGTAGTAGAGTAGCCGAAGAGTATTGCGAGAATACGCAATCCACACGGGATTTCGCTGTCAACGCCAGCGTGATCTCGCGTTGACAGCGAAATCCCGTGTGGATTGCGTATTCTTGCGATACTTGCTCTGAACCCGGAAGTAGGGTTTTTTTTAATTTTTATTATTTATTTTATTTTTCAATTTTTATTCTTTATTAAAAAGCTTAGGGGGGCGTAGGGAAGGGGCTGGGGGGCCGTATACGGCCCCCGGGCCGCCAGTTGGACAGCCCTGGTTTAGTGGAAAGGCCAGCCTCTCCAAAACATGCTCTCCCAAGCAACCTTCCCTCCACCTCCCAGCAGAGCCTCCTGAGCAGATTTCCAGCCACCAACGTTCTCCCAACCAACCTCCACCCTCATTCGTTCCAATGCAGGCCAAGATCTTTAAAGAAGCCAATTGGGAGTAAACATAGGAGGATAGATATGTATGCATGTCCCTCCCTGACATACCAATTCTCCTTGCTTTTGCATTCTGTTTAGGGCAGCTAACCGAGCCCTTGCCCTTTTGGTTCACGCTGGGGGAACACAAGAGCATGAAATACATCGTTTTATTAACCATGTAATAATTGTGATCATAACTTCTCTGCAGAGTTGCCCCTCGCCTCTTTCCGAAGGGATTCAAGAGACATTTTTTTTCTGTTTTGCAAGATACCTCGAGCCGTCCTCTCCAGGAAGGATGTAATCTTCTGAGCCAAGGTGCTTTCAAGGGAAACATGGAAGCGAGGGGGAAACGTTGCTGTTGGGCATCACAGCTGGCTGGCAAAGTTTTTTTTCCTTCCATTTGCGGAAATCAACTTTCCGAAGGAGGAAGGGGGAGAAGTGTAGGGAGGTATTAACGACAGTCTAATTACGCCCGCTCATTAGGAAGCCTACATTGTGGTTATTTAAGAAACACCACCAAATCCAGCATTATTAACAATGCGCAATTGACTTACAGCTGTAGTTTGATGCAAAACGGGAGATGGAAAAATGCAACTCATTGCGGGAACACAACAGGAAGGCAGCCACCTCTTTGGGGTTGTTTCCAACGAAATCTATTCACTCTCCAACAGCTTCATTTGGAAGAGTTTCCAAAAATACAGCTTGACAAAAGCCAGCATTTTAAACAAGCCAGCTCTTGGGAAAGGCAGAGATTACGATCAAATTGCCCGTGATCCAATGCCTAAAGCTGTTATTTTGCTGCAATTGGGCTTGGATGCTGCTCTTGGCTATAATGAAGATAGGCCTCATTTGTGATCTTCCTAGAGAGGCGTGCCATTAGCCCAGCGAAACCAATGGAGCATTGAGAGTCAAAGTGTCTCAGAAGCTAAAGACCCCAGGTGTCGTTGTGTTGCAATTCCTAGAATCCACAACAAGCAAAGCTAATAGTGTGGACTATAGGTTGGGGACCTCTTTTTTCTTTTTGGAATAGTCCTTTTTATTAAAATTTGCCCAAAGGGAATGGTAGGGATATGGGGAGGGAGGGGTAGGAGAGTTAAGATTAGTGTTAGGAAATTAACATATATATATATATATATATATATATATATATATATATATATATATAAAGAGAGCTGTCATCCTAAGTAGCCTATAGACAGCAAAACCACACAAGGCAGGCACACCAAATCAGCCCACATACACACAAAACCCCACGAGGTATGTTTACCACCTAAAAAATAACATTAAAATTAAACAACACGACCAAAAATACAAAAAAAACCAATTGGACTACAACTTCCATGATCCCCCACGCCACTCCGCTCTGGCAGTTTAGAGTGTTGGAATGTTGGTGGTGCTGGCCAATTAGAGGCATTATGCAAATACTCCCTCAGTTAGAATGTAGAGGCTGAGAGCCACCCCGCTCTGGCTGTTTAGAGTGTTGGAATGTTGGTGGTGCTGGCCAATCAGAGGCGTTATGCAAATAATCCCACAGTGGCAACCAATCAGAAACCTTTTTTGAGCCGCGGCACACTTTTTACATTTACAAAATCCTGGGGCACACTACCAACCAAAATGACACAAAATGACACTCTAACACAGTAATACATAGAGTTAATATGTTTTTTTAAATTTATTTATACACTCAGTGTGAAACCTGGGCCTGTTTCGATGAACACAACATAGATATCCTGGCAGGAATGGCAGAAAGACACACATGAAGGTCTTGCTCAACAGCTGTCAGTCAAGGGAAAACTTCGGCCCTCTGGGTGCTTTGACTTCAACTCCCACCATTCCTAACAGTCTGAGGCCCTTTCCTGCTTGAGTGGCTGAGGGGGGGAAAGGAAAAGGGCCTGAGGCTGCTAGGAATGGTGGGAGTTGGAGTCCAAAACACCTGGAAGGTCCAAGTTTGCCCATGCTAGCTTTCGATTCCATCGCCACATCTATCTTCAGCCTCTGGCGGTTTGAATATATGTGATTATCTACGTGATTTTCTACCTTGTTGCTATGATTATGGTGCTGCTTCTTTAAATTGTCCGCAAACTGATTGTGTTATTGTGCGGATCCCGGAACTGACATTGCATAACATCGTGAGGATACACTTTGTTTCTTGCACTCACTTCCGTGATTTCATCAAATATCATGAGTTTTCCGTAGAGGAGCGCTCTGTGAACTCGCTACTTCCTGGTTCGCAACTCCTCCGCTCTCAGTGGCGACCACGCCAAACTACTTTATGTAAGGCTTTTGATTTTCTTCAGCAGGATTGGGTACTTTGAATGTGTGTTTTGCGTATGATTATATATGATTAATTGTGCATTTTGTACTGTGACGTAGCGGCGCTCCTTTAATAAGTAAGGGTATTGGAGGTTCCAATTTCCCACGGCACACCTGATGATCGCTCACGGCACACTAGTGTGCCCCGGCACACTGGTTGGGAAACACTACCTACACTAATGGAAACTCCAAGGCTGGGATGGAAACCTATCTGGGGACCAAAGACCAACTCCTGCACCTCTCTGAACTGAATGCAAAGCTCAGTGCCATGAAACGTCAGCTCATGACCAGCCTGTTTTATTCCCCCTCCTTGGGCTGAATTTCACCAAAAACAGTGGCACATGTGGACTTTCCAGTTTGAGCCAAACATGCCACATAATTTGAGAGAAGCAGCAAAGGTTTAGTGACATTTCCCAAGGGCCCCGCACCTCTGAAACGGTTCCTATGGATACTGTGTTTTGACACTTCCATGACATTTCGTGGCGCTGACTGTAATAACTCCGAGTTCCTCTCATGAAGCTATGTAGCTAAACTTTGCCAATGCCATCCCTAAAAGGGCTGGCATTATAGATGTATTTCTCAACTTGGCCGTCTGGGGATTGAGCCTCTTCAAGGCACTGAGCTGAAGAAGATTCTGAATCGTCTTGCATCCATTTCAGGCACTTACTCTGCCAAACTCTGGGCTGAGTAGCATTGAGTTCCATAACGTGGGCGCCGCTACCGAGAAAGCTCTTGCTCTAGCTGTTGACAGACGGCAGGAGTGGATGGATGGCACTACTAGAAGGTTTTGCTCTTCTGAACGTAGTGATCTTGGGGGAACAAGATACACCGGCCCCAGACCATGCAAGGCCTTAAAGGTTAGTACCAACACCTTGAAAACAGTCCGGTACTCTATTGGTAGCCAGTGCAGTTGCTGCAAAATAGGTGTAATATGCTCTCGTGCCAATGCTCCCATCAGTAGTCGAGCAGCAGCATTCTGCACTAGCTTGAGTTTCCGGACTGATGACAAGGTAAGGCCAATGTAGAGGCCGTTACAGTAGTCCAGTCTCGAGATGACCGTTGCCTGGATCAGGTCATTCCTGGGCAGGTAGGGAGCCAGCCGCCTATCCTGTCGTAGATGGAAAAACGCGGCCCTGCATACCGTGGAGATTTGCATCTCCATCGATAGCATTGGATCCAATTGGACCCCCAGGCTTTTTAGTGAAGGCGACGGGCTTAAGAGCTCGCCGTCCAGGGTAGGCAGCCGGCATCCACCTAACCCAGGGCGACCCAGCCATAAGATCTCCATCTTCGACGGATTCACCTTCAACCGGCTGGAACGCAGCCAACCAGTCACAGCTTCTAGGCATTGATGGAAACAATCGGGTACAGTATCTGGCCTGCCTTCTATTCTCAGCACCAGCTGGGTGTCATCAGCATACTGATGGCTGTCAGCTCCGGCCAGTCCGTTTGTTGCCCTAACGGACCAGGCCTTGCGCGCCATCAGATAAGGAGCACATCTGGCGGGCTCCAGGCCGGATCCGCCCTTTGATGTGCCAGGCACCTTTGATATGCGGAGAGCCGGATGGTCAAGCCGGCGGAAGGAGGGACTCAGCAGGGGGGCGGGCCAGGGAGGGCCTTTTGAAGGACTTGATGCGCGGGAAACCTTTAGTCTATCTTTGCTTAGCCTGGAGTAAGGAACCCAATAAATGATCCATCCTTCAACCCAGCTTGGAGTGAGCCTGCTTTATGGACCCCCTTTCCTGAGCATTACATAAAGATAGACTCACCAACTTCTACGGCCGTGAAAGCCTTCCGACCGTAACCAACTTTGAGAGATGTCCCAAGCAGAAGGGAGACCCCTCGGCGAGCTGCCGCTGAGAACCCTGGAAGAAGAGGCCGAGGAGGTATGGGACGAAGACGAGGCCGGGGCCGCCGGAGGAGAGCCACAGGTGGTGGTGTCCGGGATGGAGGGTGAGGAGACCCAAGCCCCAGGCCGGCAGCCGAGAGACGCCACCCGCCGTAAGGCGAATGCCCCCAACTCCGATATGCTGCGGATGGAGGTGCAGATGTTCCAGCTGGCCGAGGCCGTGCGGAAACTCCAGTCCCAGGTGGACCTGTTGCAGAACCGGCCTGAGGAGTTGCCATGGAAGACGCCGGAGCCCCCTGCCCGCGGACGGAGCTCGAGCAGAGGCCCAAGCCAGGCGGGAAGGCCATCGGGAAGAGTGGGGTTCCGAGATGACCACGACGAATTCTATCCACCCAGGGGAGCCTCCACCTTCAATCTGGGCCAAGGAGACCAGAGCCAGGAGGTGGCGGGAAGCCGGAGGGACCTGAAGGTAAAGTTTGATGGGGACCCCCGCCAACTGTCTTACTTCGTCACCAATGTCCAGAATTACATGCTGGACTATGGCGAGACCTTCCCATCCGAGGGGGCCAAGGTGAGGGCTGTGGGGGCCAACCTGAAGGAGGCCGCGGCGGACTGGCTAGTACAGCTAACGGACACGCAGGCTCCCCCCCTGAGGCGGTTGGACACCTTCTTGGAAGCTCTGCAGACCCGCTTCTGCGACCCCCTTGCCGGGGAGAAGGCCAAGGCCCAGCTTAAAAAGATTTGCCAAGGCCAGAGATCAGTGTCCGAATACGCCCTGAGCTTCAAGGCCCTAGCGGGGAAGATACGGGGCTGGTCCGCGACCACCATACTGGAGTGCTTCAAGGCGGGCCTGCGGTCAGACATCCTCGAGTGGGCTATGCACCGAGGGAACCCCGAGACCTTAGAGGACTGGATAGTCTCGGCGGGGAGGGTAGAGTGCGCCATGGAGCAGATGCCCCGGCGCCACCGAGATGGCAGGAGGCCCCGCGGGATGGGCACAGGCTCATCGGGGAGGTCGGGACCAGCCCGGCGACCATCACCGAGGCCCCGGTCAGCCAGCCGGGAGAGCCAGAGAGGGAAAAGAGGAGCCTGCTTCTCGTGCGGACGAGAAGGGCACCAAGCAGCGGACTGCCGCAAAACAGTCCCCTCGCCCAAGGCGGAGCGGGCGCCGGAGGTCAAACCGGCAACACCGGCCAAAACCCCAGGCCGAGGCAAGGCAGCAGCAGCAGCGGAGATGGCACGGGCACCACGGCCCCTACAGGAGGCTGAGGAGCCAGAGCTGGAAGCGGAGGAGAGTGACTCCGAGTGGATGGCGGGAAACGACAACGATCTGCTGTAGACGCCCGGCGGCAGATCCAAACCCCTTCGGGCGGTGAGTCTGATCCCCCTGGGTGCGCCACATACAAACTGGATGTTAAGGTGTGGGGGCCTGGGGCGACCCAACCCATAGAGACAATAGCCATGCTAGACAGTGGGTGCACTCGGTGCTTGATGTCCCCCAGGCTAGCGAAGCAGCTGGGGATAAAGCCCCAAGCCCTGATCGAGCAGATCCTCTTCTCCCAGCTAGATGGGTCCCCGGCCAATGGGAAGCCAGCCACCCACAA
This sequence comes from Anolis apletophallus, assembly GCA_030556195.1. Taxonomy (NCBI): domain Eukaryota; kingdom Metazoa; phylum Chordata; class Lepidosauria; order Squamata; family Anolidae; genus Anolis; species Anolis apletophallus. Next base: position 7,724 of record JARBWK010002118.1, read on the forward strand.
GACAGGGGAGATGAGAGTCCAAATTGGGTCCCACCAGGAAGGCATGAAGTTCGTGATTTCAGCGATGGCGCACCAGCCCATCATCCTGGGGGCCCCGTGGCTGCGCGCCCAGAATCCGCAGATCAACTGGGAGACAGGGGCCGTTCAGTTCAGGGACGGAGAGGCCCGGGCGAAGCTAGATGACCTTGAAGACGCTGGAGCCCCGGCTCGCGAGGGAGCCGGCGTGGGGGCAGCAGAGAGCCAACCCAGCGAGATCCCGCGAGAGTATGAGGACTTGGAGGAGGTCTTTAGTGAGCGGGAAAGTGACCAGCTGCCCCCCCACCGGAAGTCCGATTGCGCAATTGAGATTGAAAAAGGCGCCAAGCTGCCCAGCCCAAAACTGTATGCCCTGTCCGAACCGGAAAGAAAGGCACTGAGAGACTTTATTGATAAGAACATGGACAGAGGGTTTATTGAGAAGTCCACAAGCCCGTTGGCAGCCCCCGTCCTGTTCCGCCCAAAGGCGGATGGCTCACTGCGATTATGTGTGGACTACAGAGGCCTCAACGCCATCAGTGCATCGAGCCCCTACCCGCTGCCCCTGATGTCAGAGATATTGGCCCAGCTGGGGGGAGCGCGGTACTTCACCAAGCTGGATATCCGGGAGGCGTTCTATCGGATCAGGGTGAAGGACGAGGACTGCTGGAAGACAGCCTTCAACTGCCATCTGGGGCAGTACCAATTTCGAGTCACCCCGTTCGGACTAAAAGGCGCTCCCAAGATTTTCCAGCAATTCATCAACGAAATCTTCAGGGACCTGCTCTACAAAGGAGTTCTAGTCTACCTAGACGACGTGCTGATCTACTCCACGTCGGAGGCGGAGCACATCGAGCTGACCCGGGAGGTGCTGCGGAGACTGCGGGACAACCAGCTCTTCGTGAAACTGTCCAAGTGTGAGTTCCACCGACAAGAACTGGATTATCTGGGGTACCGCATCTCCACGCGAGGCCTGGCTATGGACCCTAGCAAGGTGAGGGATGTGCTCGCGTGGGAGGCGCCCCGAACCCGGCGGCAGCTGCAAGGCTTCCTGGGGTTTGCTAACTTTTACAGACAGTTTATTCAAAATTTTGCTAGGATAGCACTCCCCCTGACTGAACTGTTAAAAACCAAGGGCCTGGGGGAGACGAAGAAAGCCAAGTCCCCTAGCGCCAAGCTCAACTGGACCCCACAGTGTCAGGAGGCCTTCGACAGCCTCAAGCGGAGCTTCACCAGCCAGCCACTGCTGATGCACCCGCAGCCCGACCGGCCGTTCACCGTGCAATGTGATGCTTCCGAGGCGGCCTACGGGGCGGTGCTCCTGCAACGGGACGAAGGGGGCACCCTGCGGTCGTGTGCCTACCTCTCCAAAAAGTTCACAGAGACAGAAAAACGTTGGCACGTTTGGGAGAAAGAGTCCTTTGCCGTTCGGGCAGCGCTGAGCCACTGGAGACACTTCCTGGAAGGCACCGCCTTGCCCTTTGAGGTCTGGACGGACCACAAGAACCTGCAAGCGCTACAGTCCCCACAGAGACTCAACGCCAAGCAGCTGAGATGGGCACAGTTCTTCAGCCGCTTCAACTTCGAGCTCAAATACCTGCCGGGCTCAAAGAACGTGCTGGCCAACACGCTTTCCCAGATGCCTGAGGCCGACTACTCGGCGCCAGAAGAAATGGGGACAGTGTTCACAAAACGCCAACTGGGCCTGGTGGCCCGCACCCGGGCAGCAGACAAGGCCCCCCAACCGGCAGTCCCTGGGACCCCTGAGTTGTTGGCAGACTTAGCAGCGGCCTACGGATCGGATGCCTGGCTCGAGGAGCACCGGGAGGACCTAACCGAGGCCGGGGGAATTTGGTACAAGCTGTACGTCCCCCAGAGTCAGAGAGCCCCGGTCTTGGCGCAAGCCCACGACTCTACGTTGTCTGGCCACTTCGGCCTCACCAAAACCTTAAAGTTGCTGGCCCGGCAGTTCTGGTGGCCGGGCATGCGGAAGGACACTTATGACTATGTTGCTGAATGCGACGTGTGTGCAAAAAACAAGCCGAAGACGGGCCGCCCAACGGGGCTGCTGCAAGCGGTGGCCGACCCGGCGGAACCCTGGAGCGAAATCGCCATGGACTTTGTCGTTGACCTGCCGCCCAGTGGCGGGTACACCACCATCTGGACGGTGGTGGACTTATTCTCAAAGCAAGCCCACTTCATCCCGCTTCGCAGGCTCCCCACGGCTCCGGAGTTGGCCCGCCTGTTCACCCACCACGTTTTCCGGCTCCACGGCTGCCCGCGGCAAGTCGTGAGTGACCGAGGCCCTCAGTTTACATCCAGATTCTGGAAGGCGTTCCTGGCGGGGCTGGGGTCACAACGGGCCCTGAGTACAGCGTTTCACCCGGAAACGGATGGCGCGACGGAGAGAGTCCAACGAACCTTGCAGCAGTACCTCAGGTGCTATTCGACCTACCAGCAAGACAACTGGGCCGAGCTGCTGGACGTCGCTGAGTACAGCTACAATAACTCCGAACACGCCTCGACAGGAGCTTCGCCCTTCCGCGTCGGTTCGGGCCGCGACTTCCCTCCCTTCCCGGCGCTGGCCCCGCCGACGGACCCGGCCATGCCGCCAATGGACTGGGGTGCCAAAGTTGCGGCGGCCTGGCCGGCGATCCAGGCAGCGCTGCGGCAAGCTCGGGACTCTTACAAGCTGTATGCAGACAAGAAAAGGGGCCCCCAGCCTACCTACGCCGTGGGAGACCGCGTGTTCTTGTCCACCAAACATCTCAAGTCGACTCAGCAGTCACGCAAGTTTGCGAACAAATTTGTAGGGCCCCTCAGCGTGGTGGAAGTAATTAACCCCGTGGCGGTCAAGCTGGACCTCCCACACACCTGGCGTAAGGTCCACCCAGTCTTTCATGTGAGCTTACTCAAAAAAGCTGTGGCCAACCGGAAATGGTCCAAGGAAGAAGACGCTCCGGTGCCTATCATGGTGGGGCCCCACACCCATTTTGAGATTCGAGAAATCCTGGACTCGCGGCGCCTCAAGGGCCGCCTTAGTTATTTGGTCAAATGGACAGCCAAAGACTTACACCCCGAGTGGGTTTTAGCCCAACACGTGAGGGCCCCAAAGTTGCTAAAGGCCTACCATGCCTCTTTCCCAGCCAAGCCGGGACCCTGATTCCTTCCTCCCCCCTTTTGTTCTTCTCTCCCTTGCAGGTGGCTTCTTCCGGAGGGGGGCGCTATGTCAGCTCCGGCCAGTCCGTTTGTTGCCCTAACGGACCAGGCCTTGCGCGCCATCAGATAAGGAGCACATCTGGCGGGCTCCAGGCCGGATCCGCCCTTTGACGTGCCAGGCACCTTTGATATGCGGAGAGCCGGATGGTCAAGCCGGCGGAAGGAGGGACTCAGCAGGGGGGCGGGCCAGGGAGGGCTTTTTGAAGGACTTGATGCGCGGGAAACCTTTAGTCTATCTTTGCTTAGCCTGGAGTAAGGAATCCAATAAATGATCCATCCTTCAACCCAGCTTGGAGTGAGCCTGCTTTATTGGACCCCCCTTTCCTGAGCATTACAGATGGCACTCCAGACCAAAGTCCCGAACCAGCCGAGCCAGTGGGCGCACATAGATGTTGAACAATAAAGGAGAAAGTATGGCACCCTGGGGGACCCTACAGCTGAGAGGGAGTCCTTCCAAGGCCACCCCTCCCCCCTCCACACATTGTCCTCGATCTTGGAGAAAGGAGGCCACTCATTTAAGGGCAGTCCCCCTAACTCCTATCACAGCTAAACGGTGGGTCAATAGTTTAAACCAGGGCTGTCCAACTGGCGGCCCCGGGGCCAGATCCGGCCCCGTAGCCTGTTGGACACGGCCCCCACCTATGCCCTCAGCCGCCATTTTAAAATTTGGGGGAAAAAATCGAATTTTTTTTAAAATGGCGGCCGGGGGCCGGGGGGGGGGGAGGCGGGGCAGGGAGGAGAAGAGAGCTAGCTCCTCCTCCTTTTCGGCGCCCTCCCTACCTCGGGCTGGGGAGCCGCCGAAAAGGGCAGAAGGCGGCGCCAAGAGCAGCGCGTCACAGGCCTGGCGTGACGCGCTGCCCCTTGGCACCGCCTACTCCTCCTTTTCGGCGCCCCCCTCCCTTCCTAGGGCGGAGGGGGGGCGCCGAAAAGGAGGAGTAGGCGGCGCCAAGGGGCAGCGCGTCACGCCCGGCCTGTGCTGCGCTGCTCTTGGCGCCGCCTACTCCTCCTTTTGGCGCCCCCCCCTACCTAGGGCGGGGGAGCCGCCGAAAAAGGCAGAAGGCGGCGCCAAGAGCAGCGTCACAGGCCTGGCGTGACGCGCTGCCCCTGGCGCCGCCGCCTGCCCCTGGTGCCCTTCCTAGGGGCGGAGGGGGCGCCGAAAGGAGGGAGTAGGCGGCGCCAAGAGCAGAGCGTCACAGGCCTGGCGTGACGCTCTGCTCTGGCGCTTACTCCTCCCGGCGCCCCCCCGCCCTAGGAAGGGAGGGGGCGCTGAGGTAGGCGGCGCCAGGGGGCAGCGCGTCACGCCAGGCCTGTGACGCGCTGCTCTTGGCGCCGCCTTCTGCCCTTTGTCGGCCGTTTTAGAAGGGGGCGGGGCCTGGGGTTGGGGGCGGGGCCTGGGGGGCGGGGCCTGGGGGCGGGGCCGAGCGGCCCCCTAGGTCATCAGTGACCGCTTATCCGGCCCTGGACCCCGTAGAAGTTGGACAGCACTGGTTTAAACATAAATATTACCCCCATTGTTGTATAAATTCCATGCTAAGATATTCCATTTTAACTCCCCGACACACTTTCGTAAACCTGAAGATCTCGGCCATTTACTCTTCAAAGGCCCCTCTTAAAGGAGCAATCTCCTTCGTGGATTTGGACGGAGGAATGGGTGGTAGTTTGGAGAGTTTGGGTTCTTTCATTGTCCCCCTTTGCAAAGAAAAGCAGAGACGTTGTAAAGAAAGTTGTGGAAACTGGAGGGAGAACAAGGGAGTCATCGGGAAATACAAGGGCAAGACCCCATTGCAAAGACAAATTCCATCTTTATCCAACTCTATATGACACTGGAAGCCATATGGAGACCCGAATACCGTCACCCGTAATATTTATTTATTTATTTATTTATTTATTTCGACTTATTCGTCGCCACTCCCATCAGGCTCGGGGCGACTCACATATATTAAAAGCACTATAAAAACACAACTAAAAATCCAGATTAACGTCATAATTAAAACTATACAATACCGCACGCGCACCAGAATTAATCCCAATTAATTCAGACAATGCGCGAATTGCAGGAGGAAGAGCGTTCCAAAGTACTGGAGCGATGACACTGAAGGCTCTCCTCCGCGTTGAGGTCAGGTGGAGAGTTTAACAGCTTGGCACCGCAAGAAGGTTCAGGGACTCTGATCGCAGTGGTCTTGCGGGACAATATAGGGAGAGGTACACTGGCCCCTTAGGTACACTGGCCCCAGACCATTCAAGGTCTTAAAGGTCAAAACCAGCACTTTGAAGGTGATCCGGTGCTCGATTGGAAGCCAGTGCAGTTCACGCAGAACAGGCGTGATGTGGCAGCGAGATGGAAGGCCTGCCAACAGCCGAGCTGCAGCGTTCTGCACCAGCTTAAGCTTCTGGATCACCGACAGAGGAAGGCCAATGTAGAGAGCATTCCAGTAGTCCAATCTTGAGATGACCGTGGCTTGGACTGTCAGATTATTGCATTTTTAATAGCAATTCATGAGTCAGCACAAGATGTATTTTCTGCAGTGTGACATGTTTGACACCAGATGGCGCTGTCTCAAGACTGATAAATGGAATGTTGAGGATTTGTCAGTTAAGATTTGTCAGTTGGGAATTGTCTGTTGAAGAGGACAGTTAGGATTAAATATTTGTGAGGAAAGGATGTTTAGGAAGGTAGCTGTAATTGCTGTTGTTTTTCCATGCTTAGCTTATTATTGTTAAACTCAATTCAATACAAAGTTATATTTTTACCTTGTGAATTGACTGAGAGTGTCATTATTCACACGAACAGAGACTGGAGTTTATTGGGCCGAATGGGGAATTAAACTTCTATATTTCTGTTGCCTATTCCGCTGTGGCATAATTACTCGACGCCGAAGACCGTGGCTTGGACCACTGTGGCTAGGTCATGACGGGACAGGTAGGGAGCCAGCTTCCTCACCTGCCGGAGGTGGTAAAAAGCTACTCCGCTGGTGTTGGAGATATGCTTCTCCATCAACAGTTGAGAGTCAAGTGTGACACCAAGACTCTTGACAGATGGTGATGGGCGTAGCGTCGCACCGTCGAGGGTTGGGAGCTGGATCTCTCCCGTACCCGGACGGCCCAGCCACGGGATCTCTGTCTTAGCTGGATTCACCTTCAACCTACTGGCTCGCAGCCAGTAACGGCTTCAAGGCACTGATGAAAATTATCAGGTACGGAGTCGGGCCGGCCCTCCATCCCCAGAACGAGCTGGGTGTCATCCGCATATTGATTATATATAGACCACAATCTATTGATCCACCGCCTGGCCGTGGCTGGAGTGAGGGGGACAGCCCTTAAATGGCTGACCTCCTTCCTCCGCCAGCGGTCTCAGCGTGTGAGGAGGGGTGAGGTGGTCTCCGAGGGCCCCACTACTCTGTAGGGTCCCCAGGGGCCATTCTCTCCCCTGTGTTATTTAACATCTACATGCAGCCGCTTGCACAGCTGGTGCGGAGTTATGGGCTGGAGTGTCACCAGTACGCTGACGACACCCAGCTCATTCTGAGGATGGAGGGCAGGCCGGGTTCTGTCCCCGATAATTCCAACACTGCCTCGAAGCCGTTACTGGATGGCTGCGAGCCAGTAGGTTGAGTGAATCCGGCGCGGAGATCTTGTGGCTGGGTCGCCCGGGTGATGTTAATGTCCAGCTTCCGAGCCTGGGCGGTGCGGTGTTATGCCCATCGCCTTCCGTAAAGAGCCTGGGGGTCCATTTGGACTCCCAGCTGACCATGGAGGCCCAGGTCTCTGCGGTCAGCAAGATCGCTTTTCATCTGCGACAGGCAAGGAGGCTGGCCCCCTATCTCTCCCGGAACGATCTGGCCCACGGTGATCAAGCCACAGTCATCTCAAGGCTGGATTACTGCAACTCGCTCTCGTTGGCCTTCCTCTGTCGGTGACCCGGAAGCTCAGGCTAGTGCAGAACACTGCCGCCCGGCTCCTGTCTGGCATGCCAGCTGGCGCCCACATAACACCTGTTTTTGCAGGATCTGCACTGGCTGCCAATTGAGCACCGGATCACCTTCAAAGTGTTGGTCCTCACCTTTAAGGCCTTACACGGCCTGGGGCCAGCGTATTTGAGGACCGTCTCACCCCATATTGCCCTCGAGATCACTTCGGTCTGAGGACTCCAATCTCCTGGAGATACCTTCAGCTAAACTCGCAAGGTTGACTGCTACCCGCGGAGGGCGTTCTCTGTCATAGCACCTACGCTGTGGAACGCCCTCCCGGCCGAACTCGGGCTATGAAGGACGTGCTCCCGTTTAGACGGGCCTGTAAAACATACCTGTTTAAGCAGGCCTTTGGTGAGTAAGTCCTGCCCATGCCCGCCATCTATTCGTTCTTCTGAGGATGATGTGCTGTTCATTGTTTTAACTGTGTTATTAATTACTGTACTGCTGTTGTTTTTAATTGTTTTAACTGCTTATTGCCTGTATTTTACTGTGCCCTTCGGCTCCTGTAAGCCGCCGCGAGCCTCAGGGAGTCGGCGGCATAGAAGCCCGAATAATAAATAAATGAATAAATAAATATTGATGACACTCCAGCCCGAAGCTGCGTACCAACTGAGCAAGTGGTCAGATGTAGATGTTAAGCAATAAAGGGGAGAGGATTGCCCCTTGAGACACCTCACAAAGAAGGGGCCGCCCCCCGAGACAACCTCGCCCCTTCTCACTCGCTGTGACCGGTTCCGGAGGAAGGAGGACAACCAATTAAGGACTGTCCCCCTCACTCCAGCCCCAGCGAGGCGGTGGGTCAAAAGATCATAATCGACTGTATCAAATGCTGCCGTGAGATCCAATAATATCACAGATGCCTTTGACTTGCTTATCTGCCAATATGATCTGGCAGTGACCCCCACGTCCAGTGGACAAATGGGACAATCTCTGTACCAGACGCCCATTTGACATTAGAAATGGCATGCCTCCCAAGTGCGGTGGGTGAGTATCTCAATTTCCTTGGACACACAATTGCTGACCTTCAGGTAAGAATAAGGCATCTTGAAGGAAGATCGGAAAGAGAAACAGCTGAAGGGGGATTTATTCCACAAATCCCACTCCATTAGCAGAGACATGGACAGAGGAAATAATTTCCTGGCGCACTGGGTACATTAACTTATGGATTCTTGGCGCAGAAGAGTAAGCTTTTCCTCCTTCAAGGG
>JARBWK010002119.1:0-16132 GCA_030556195.1 Anolis apletophallus
CATGTTTCTTCTTCGAGAGCTCTGTGAATGCACACTTATGAAGTTTGCGCGCCAGCGCGGGCTTCTAACGGAAACTTTCCCAGTTTGAAACTTTTTGGCGGTAGCTCCGCCCAGCCGGCCCGGAGGGCATAAAAGCGCCTCCATGCGCGCCCACCCCATTCCTTTGTTTTCCGCCACTTGGGCAACATCGAAATACGGCTGGTTGTGTGAGCATAGCATGTCCACAACCAGTTTCAAAAGGTGCTTATCCTGCGGTAGCAAGATCCCGGATTGCGACGGTCACTTTCGAAGTGCCTTCAGTGTCTCGGGGAAGGACACGTCGTCTCGACCTGCCGACACTGCCAGGCCTTCTCATCGAGTACCAGGCGGCGAGAGCCCGCAGGCTTCAGGCCTACCTGACGGAGCGTGCTCTCTGCCCTCCGGAGATGGCGGCGGCTGTCCCATCTGCCTCCGCCGGGTCCGAGGCGGCTGCCTCGGTTCCCGCCCGTGTCGACCGCTCACCCGGCCGGGAAGAAGCGTCCACGGAAGGAGAAGAACGCCTCTGTCTCCTCGAAGACCGGCGTCGAAGAGGCCCTGCACCGTGACCACCGAAACGGTCCAGCTGCCTCCACCTCGTAGAGCCGATAAGCTCGATGGCGTCGGGCCTCTCCCAGAGGTCGGCCATCTCGAGGACTCCCTCTGATCGGGCTATGGAGATAGCTTTCCGGAGGTCGAGTGAAGAAGCCCGTAGAGCCCAGACCAGAGGCCTGGTTCCTGTGACTCCGGGCAAGTCTCTGGAGGCCGCAGCCTCGAGACCGCCATCGCCAAAGAGGCGCAGGACTCTGACGTCATCGTCTTCGGTCTCCTGCCCCGACTCGTCGCCTATCCCTGTTCTCGCTGTGGGGTAGAGCACCACGTGTCACCGGAGGATTCGGTACAGACCGTCGTCCGAATCCCACCCGGACAGACCTCGGTCCGACAACTGTTTGTCACCTCGCCGGACAAAGGCAGACAAACCACGAGGCTCGCCCTGGCCCCGGCCGAGCGAAACCTCCCTCCTGTGGTGACTGCGGCCCCTTCAACCTCGAGGTCGCCGCCTCAGTCACAGCCTACGGCGAACCAGGACACGGTTCGGCCTTGGTCGGGTGACGAGATGGAAGATGGCGAGGTTCCTCGATCGACAAGATCGGGCTCCATCCTGTCCCTCAACATGGACAGGACCCCTTCCCATACAGGATGCGAAGTGGAACCTTCGTCTTCACCGACCGACAACGCAAGAGCCTTCGGTGAGCAGGTCGGCCGGATGGCAAGGTCTCTGGGGATGCAACCCTACGTCCCCACGAGCCAGCGCCTGCCCGTTTTCAGCAGGGTGCAGGTCGAGGAAGCGGCCCAACCACACCTCCCATGCTGGAGCCACTGGAAGAGGTGGTTAAGGCTTCGTGGATAACCCCATCGACCATCCCTCCTACGTCCGGGCGTATCGAGGCATGGTACAAGATAGATGAGAGGGAGAAGAGCTGGCTACATGATCACCCGACTCCCAACTCGATGATCGTCACCTCCTCCCAGTCTTCGGGCCGAGAATCTGCAGCCCCTCAGACCAAGAGGGAAAGCGGTTCGACACAGTCGGCCGAAAAATCTACAAGACCGGACTCTTGCTGACCAAGATGGCCAATTATGGGGCGTGCATGGGAGCTTATCACCAGATCCTGTGGGAAAGGGCTCAACCCTTTTCCAGGATCTCTCCCAGAACAACAAACTGCACTTCTCTCCATCTCCCAAGAGGCGCAGTCGTTGGCACACCACCAGATCCTGATGGCCCGCCACACGAGGGACACCTCAGGAAAGCTGCTGGCCCACGGTGTCGCCATTCGAAGACACGCGTGGCTGAAGTCTTCTGGTCTCTCTTCGCCTTCGAAGAAGACCATCGAGGATCTCCCGTTCGACGCCCAAGGACTGTTCTTTGCGGGCACGGACGATAAACTCAAGGCCACTCACGACTTTAGAGTCCTGACGGCCAAGCTGGATCGGCCCCAGCCACAACCAAAGCCTAGGTACTACCAGCGGGCAAAGTTTCAGCCCAGGCAACAGTACCGCCAAGCTCCACGGCCTTACTCGGCCCCTCAGCAGCAGCAGCAGCAACAACAGCCGAGGCAACAACAACAACAGGCCAACCGACCCCGCCAGGGTAACAAATCGAGGCCTCGCCATAACAATGGCAATGGACAGTCCAACCGCCGCGTTTGACGGGGCGAAGGGCGACACCGCCTCGTCGCTAGGTACCGCTGCCACCATCATGCCTCCTCCCAGCAGTCAACCTCCACCACCTCACCCACCATTCGGAGACCGCCTGGCCCGCTACATCGATGCCTGGCGTCGCATCACCTCAGATGCATGGGTTCTCCGGATTGTCGAAGACGGCTATGCCTTGGAATTCGACGAGCTTCCTCCAACGGGGTTCATCGTCGAGACAGAGCCGTCCAGGGTGATCTTGGAGGAGGTCGACGCATTGCTTCAAAAGGGAGCGATTTCATGTTTCTCTGGAACATGGCGGAGAGGGTTGCACACTGAGAGCTCTGCTCCCAGGTGGCGTGGAGAAAAGGCTACTGGGGGGAAGGAAAACCCCCGCTAGCGCACGAGAAGGAAGAGCGCAAGCCCGGGACCCAGCTATAGCCTCTCCGATCGAGTCTGAGACCCCTCAAGGGTCCCAGCGAGAATCGGGGGGGACAGAAGAGGGTATAAAGGGGTAGCCCACGAACGCGACCAAGCTAAACCAGCGGGTCAAAACCTCTCCGCAGCCAACCCTTTTAATCACCCGGAGAAGATAAACGGGAAGAACGATCCGGAGAACCGGCCGAGGGAAAGCGAATCTTCCAAGAAAGAAAACAGGGAAGAAAGGTAAACTATCTACCTACCAGAGCCGAAAAACCCCCCTAAGGTGGGAAATTTAAAACCAGAGGGGGGCGAGGGGTGAAGCATCGGAGAGGTTAAAGAGAACAGAGGCTCAAAGACGGAGCTCAAACTAGAAAGGGGGAGGGAAGAAAACAAGAACAAACCTCAAACTGTCCTTAATGGCGCCATGCGGGGGAGGTATCTGATCTGATAAGCTGTCTTCTGGAAGGTCTTCTGGCCGGGAAGAAGAAGAAGGAAGTGACGTGGTGGGGACGAACAGGAAAAGGGAACCGGAAGAGGAGGACTAATTTAAGAGGAACACCACCATAGAACCGCTGAACGGGACTCCTAGAGCGGCAGGGAAGTGCCGAAATCAACCAAAAAGCTAATTTAAAGGGAAGACATCGCCCAGGAGGGAGCAAACAGAACTACAAAACAACATAGAGACCCAGGGCGAGGCCACCCGGTCCCTCCAAACCTCCAAGCCCTGCAGAAAGGGGTCCCCCAAGGAGCGAAAAGGGGTAAGCTACTAGGCTACTCGGTCAAGCGTGTTAGTGACCTCCCTCCGCGTCAGATATCCAATCCTAGAAAGCGGAAAGGAGATAACAGTTAAGATCCCCCCCTAAGTCTTCCAAAACTCCTGTCTTATCTACATATCCCCCTCCTCTGATCTTGACCCTTAACTCCCAATCCCAAGCAATATCTTTGCACCGGGGAAGTCCCGGTTAGAAGCCAGATAACACAGTTGGCCCTTCAAACTCTCGATAACACTATCCACAACCCCCTGGAGAGCCTTTCCGTTAAGAATGAAAGCGTCCATGCCAATAATGGCCACAAGAGGGAAACCAGAAAAGGAAAAAAAAGGAGACCAGAACCAGAACAGAAGAGGCTCAGGGGCGGGCAATGGAGAACCATGCCTCAGGGACCTTCTAATGGAAATTCAAGATGTCAGAAAGATGATACAAGAGGGTGATGAAGAGAGAAAAAGAGTGAACACAAACTTAAAAGAATTAAAGGGAGAGATGAAGGCGGAATTTAAAGATATGAAGAAAGACATAAAAGGCCTGAACTCAAAATTATCCGGGATGGAAGGAGAGATTAACGTCCTGAAAAAAGAAAACCAGTCACTGAAAGAAATACAGATGAAAAATACGGAGAAAATAAAAGAACTGGAGATGAAAAATATAACTCTAGAGGATAAACAACTAAAGATGGATTATTCCCAAACTGAATATCAATTGCGATTTCGTGGGTTGGAAGAGGAGGAAGACCAGAAAACGAAGGAAATAATCGTCGCTATAACCGCTAAAATACTAGACATACCCGAACCATATATCCTGGACAAGGTGGACAGGGTCTTCAGAATCAACTCGGCGTATGCCAAAAGGAACAAGGCTCCAAGGGACGTAATTGCCCATTACACAAAAAAATGCATTAGGGACCAAGTCCTGAAATGGCAGTCCAATAGGCAAGGAACATACAAAGGAAAAACGGTCCTTATCCTAAAAGAGCTGCCTAGAGAAATCCTGGAGAAACGAAAATCCTTCTTCTTCCTGACGGACATTTTGAAGCGACACAATGTCAAATTCCGATGGTTGAAATTAGAAGGGATAATGACAACCTTCAAAGATAGACAACACTGGCTCCCGACAGTGGACAGGGCAAAAGAGTTTTTGAGGAAATATGGGGACGACCTGGCTGACCAGGATCTACCCAATAGACAATACAAAGGGAAAAATTTCTCTTATGTAAAAGAAAAACAAGATGACACACTCCTCCCGGAGACGGACGACCTCGACCCACGGAATGGCAGAGAACCATCCGAAGGAAGAGATTCGGAAGGGGAAGACGACGAGGGCGAACTGCCGAGCAGTCAGAGGGACCAGACAGAAGTAGAAGAGTTAGTATCGGACTCAAACTAGATGCAAATTAGATGGGTTTCATGGAACGTGAACGGGCTAAACAGTGCAATCAAGAGGAAGAGAGTATTTAATAACTTAAAGAAAAGGAGAGCTAGCATTATAGGGCTGCAAGAAACTCACATAAAGAAAACAGATGTGAGATTCCTGAAAAGAAAGGATTTTGGAGAGGCATTTATTGCCTCGGCGAAGGAAAAAAAACGGGGGGTGGTGATATATGCTGACCCTAAGCTGAGACCGGAGTTACTCTTCGAAGATAGAAATGGCAGATACGTGGGTATTACTATTCAGAGGGAGGAAGAAAAAATCTTGATTTGCAATGTGTACGCCCCTAACGAGGCACAGTCAAATTTCTTTAGAGATCTAGAGAAAGAAATATTGAGTCACAATGAGCACTTTGGAGAGATCGTGGTGATGGGAGATTTCAATGCGGTAGAGGATCCGAGGATGGATAGATATCCAGAACCAAGTAAAAATACTCCGGGAGGGAAATTACCCAAAAGCTATTTTGCTTTCATAAAAAATTTTGATATCAGGGACGCTTGGAGGGCGACTCATGCCAAGGAAAAGGATTTCACCTTTTTTTCTACTAGACATAATTCGTGGTCTCGGATAGATCTATTTTTAACATCCTCTAGAATAATACATCAAATTAGATCGATTAAGACCTGGCCAAGGGATATTTCCGACCACTGCCAGATGGAGCTAGAGCTGGGAGGGGCAAAACCGGAATTCCATTGGAAATTTCCCATGAGGATAATAAATGATCCAAAGGATCTGAAAGAGAGTAAAGAACTACTGAAAGAATATTTCCTTATTAATTGCAAAAACAACGAGAATATCAATACCATATGGGACGCAGGGAAAGCCTATATGAGGGGGATCTTTATAAAACAACAGTCCAGGTGGAAGAGAAATAGACGGGCTAAAATTCAAGAAATATACAGAAAAATATCAGAAGGGGAGGAAAGACTCAAAAAAGAGCCAAACAACAAGGAAGTTAAAAAAACTGTGGTAGCTTTGAGAAAACAGTTAGAGGTTTATGAAATAGAGAATATTGAGAAAAATTTAAAATATCTTAAACAAAGAAAGTTCGAATCAGCGAACAAGCCGGGAAATTGCTCGTGGCAATTAAGGGAAAAAAGGAATAGAAATACCATAAGGAAATTAAAGGTGGATAATAAGGAATACACCACAGATAAAGAGATAAGAGAGATATTTGAGGCATTCTATACAAAGCTGTATAGGAAGGATGAGGTGGCGAGAGAGGAAATAAACCAATACTTAGGGAGAAAAAATTAACAAAATCTCGGATGAGGAAAGGGAGGACTTAAACAAAGAAATTACAAAAGAAGAAATAATAAAGGCAATTAAAAGAGCAAAGAGAGGGAAGACAGCGGGCCCCGACGGCTTCCCAATTGAATATTATAAGGAATACCAGGGGGAAATCCTGGAAATCCTTGTTAAAATATTCAATAGGATATTACAAAAAGGAATCCTCCCCGACACATGGAAAGAGTCCAATACTATTCTGATAGGAAAAGAGGGCAAAGACCCTGAGAATCCATCAAGTTACAGACCAATCTCCCTCCTAAATTCGGACTACAAAATTTTTACAAACATTTTGGCGGAAAGATTTAAAATTTTTTTAGGAAATTGGATAAAAGAAGACCAAAACGGATTTCTTAAGAATCGACAGATAAAAACAAATACGAGAATAATTATCGATGTCATAGAATACTACGGCAAAAAAAATAGATAAGGAGGTTGCTCTTGTAATGGTGGACGCGGAGAAGGCTTTCGACAAAACGAGCTGGGAATTCGCGGAAACCCTTTTACAGGAGATGGATATTGGATTTTCCATTTCGAACTCATTTAAGGCTATATACAGTGAGCAATTTACCAGAGTAATTGTAAATCAAAAAAACCCCGAGAAAGTGAAAATCCAAAAAGGGGTAAGACAAGGGTGCCCGCTTTCCCCCTTACTTTTTATTCTTATCCTGGAAATACTCCTTGAGGATATTAGAAAGGACGATAGATTAAAAGGTATTCAAATAAAAAGAGAAAAAATTAAATGTTTAGCGTTTGCTGATAAGAACATAAGAAGAGCCATGCTGAATCGGACCTCAGCCCATCTAGTCCAGCATTCTGTATCACACAGTGGCCCACCAGTTGTACACGGGGATCTCGAGCAGAAGGGAGGGCAAAACCCTGACCTGCTCCCGACCCCCCACAACCAGTACCCAGGGAAATCCTGCCTACCTCAACCAACTCCGAGGTGGCACTTGAATGTCCTTTTCAGTAACTACCGATACACTTGGTATCCATGAATCTGTCTAATCCTGCCTTGAAGTTGTTCAGGCTGACAGCTGTCACAACCTCTTCTGGAAGTGAGTTCCATAACCCAATGACCCTCTGGGTGAAGAAATATTTCCTTTATTAGTCCTAATTTTCCTACCTTGGAGCTTCAGGGAGTGCCCTCTAGTCCTAGTGTTTTGTGACAAAGAAAATAATTTTTCTTTATTCACCTTTTCTATCCCATGCATGATTTTATAC
Organism: Anolis apletophallus; assembly: GCA_030556195.1. Classification (NCBI taxonomy): domain Eukaryota; kingdom Metazoa; phylum Chordata; class Lepidosauria; order Squamata; family Anolidae; genus Anolis; species Anolis apletophallus. Next base: position 7,347 of record JARBWK010002119.1, read on the forward strand.
ACTTCGATCAAGTCACCTCTTAAACACCGTCTTTCAAGGCTGAAAAGACCAAGGCGTTGCAACCTGGTTTCATAAGGGAGCCGCTCCATCCCTTGGATCATTCTTGTTGCCCTTTTCTGTACCTTTTCCAGTTCCGTTATATCCTTCTTAAGGTGCGGAGACCAGAATTGTACACAGTACTCCAAATGTGGCCTTACCATCGATTTGTAGAGAGGTAATACAACATTTGCTGACCTATTTTCGATTCCCTTTCTGATCATGCCTAGCATAGAATTTGCTTTTTTCACTGCTGCAGCGCACTGGGTTGACATCTTCATTGAGCTGTCCACCAAGACCCCAAGATCCCTTTCCTGGTTTGTCTCGGAAAGCTTTGACCCCATCAGTTGATAAGTGTAGTTGGGGTTCTTTGCCCCGATGTGCATGACTTTACACTTGTTTAGGTTAAAATGCATTTGCCACTTTGTTGCCCATTCACTCAATTTCGAGAGATCTTTCTGGAGCTCTTTACAATCAGTTTCATTTTTAACTACCCTGAACAATTTAGTGTCGTCTGCAAACTTTGCTACCTCAGAATTCACTCCTACATCCAGATCATTAATGAATAAATTAAAAAGTAACGGACCCAAAACTGAACCTTGGGGTACGCCACTTCCCACCTCTTTCCACCCAGAGAAGTGTCCATTTATTACCACCCTTTGTTTCCTACAGTTTAGCCAGGTTCCAATCCAGGACAAGACCTGTCCCCTGATTCCATGGCTGAAGAGCTTATTTAGGAGCCTTTGGTGAGGGACTTTGTCAAAAGCCTTTTGAAAGTCAAGGTAAACAATATCAATTGGGTCCCCTTTATCTATGTGTTTATTTACACCCTCAAAGAATTCTAACAAGTTAGTAAGACATGATTTGCCTTTGCAGAAACCATGTTGATTTTCTTTCAGCAATGCCTGTTCTTCTATGTGCCTAGTAATTTTTTTCTTTAATAATGGTTTCCATCATTTTGCCTGGAACTGAGGTTAAACTGACTGGTCTATAATTTCCTGGATCACCTCTGGATCCTTTCTTGAAGATCGGTGTTACATTTGCCTCCCTCCAGTCCTCGGGTACAGTGCCTGATCTTAGAGAAAGGTTATATATCTTAGCTAGAAGTTCAGCAATTTCACACTTGAGTTCCTTAAGAACTCTGGGGTGGATGCCGTCTGACCTGGTGATTTGTTGACATTTAGTTTAGTAAGGCATATGAGAACATCCTCCTTGTTTATCTCTATCTGTTTTAATTCTTTTAATTCCCTCCCTGAAAAAAACTGACTCAGCTGAAGGCATATGTTGTCTGTCCTCCTGTGTGAAAACGGAGGCAAAGAAGTCATTTAGCCGCTCAGCAATCTCTTTGTCTTCGCTGATTTTCCCTTTCTGGCCATTGTCGTCGAGTGGCCCAACTGCTTTTCTAGTTGGGTTCCTGCTTCTGATGTACTTAAAGAAGTTTTTGTTGTTTTTTTTAATATTCTTTGCTATGTGTGCCTCAAAATCTCTCTTGGCTTTCCTGACTGTTGCTTTGCATTTATTTTGCCAGAGCTTGTGTTCCTTTCTGTTCTCCTCGGTAGGAAGAGCCTTCCATTTCTTAAATGAGTTTTTCTTTTTTCCAATCACATCTTTTACTTCATTTGTAAGCCATACTGGTGTCCTTTTGGACTTTCCATGCCTCTTTCTTTCTGATGACCTGGTACTTATAATAGAAGACCCCAGAAACTCCATAGGGTGGTGGATCGAAAAATTAGAAAAATTTGGTAGCCTGGCCGGGCTAAGAATAAACAGAGACAAAACACAAGTAATGGTAAAAAATATGTCTATAGAACAGAAAAAAGAGCTGGAATCCAAGATGGGTATGAAAATAACCAATAAGGTAAAATACCTTGGCGTGACTCTAACCCCGAAAAACTCCCAAATCTTCAAAAATAATTATCTACCCAAATGGCAAGAGATAAAAAGGGACTTAGAAAGATGGTCCAAATTAAATCTGTCCCTCCTCGGAAGGATCGCCACAATCAAGATGATCGTGTTGCCAAAAATGAATTTCTTGTTTACAACAGTACCGCTGGTTTCCAAGTACACCTATTTTGACATGTGGAATAGAGATATATCAAAATTTGTATGGGCTGGGAAAAAACCACGAGTCAAAATGAAGGTGCTACAAAATACAAAGGAAAGGGGGGGGGGGGGCTAGGCCTTCCAAATCTGAGATTGTACTATGAGGCCAGCTGCCTCTCATGGCTGAGGAACTGGTGCACTCTGGAGGGACGTAGAATTATAAATTTGGAAGGGTTCGATCTGAAATTTGGTCTCCATGGGTACCTGTGGTATAATAAGGCAAAAATAGACAGAAATTTTAATGACCACCTCATTAGAAAATCTCTCCTGAAAGTGTGGGAAAAATATAAAAAACAAACCAACAGGAAAATTCCTCTATGGATATCCCCGAAAGAGGCATTTCAAATAAGGCAACTAGATGAGGAGAATTGGCCAACCTATAAAGATTTATTAGCCAACGAGACAATGGGTTGGACCATGAAAACCAGAACTCAATTAAGCAGTGAAGGATATGAGATGGGATGGTTTCCGTATTTTCAATTGAGGGACAGATTAAAAGAAGATGGGAAAGTAGGTTTTGAAAACCAGTCGAACGAGTTGAAGAAACAATTATGGGCTGTGAAACGAAATTAATGTCCAAAATATACAAAATTTTAATAAAGGTGCATATCGATAAGGACATCAACAGGACACATGTGAAGGAGTGGTCTAGAAATATAGGGTACAACTTAAATGCGGAACATTGGAAGAAAATCTGGATGGAAAATGTAAATATATCCTTGTGTTACAAATATAGAGAAAATTGGATTAAGATACTGTACAGGTGGTATCTTACACCAGCCAAAATAGCTAACATTTATAAGAAATCAAAGCCAAATTGTTGATTTGCAATAATAAATCCGGAACATTCTTCCACATGCTGTGGCTATGTCCAAGAGCAAAAAATTATTGGAACATGATCCATGGAGAGCTGGAGAAAATGTTAAAGACAAGTATAATAAAGAGCCCAGATAGGTTTCTCCTAGGTATACTAGGAGACGATTTAAATAGAAGTGAAAAAAGGATTTTCATAATAGCCACAACAGCGGCCAAGACTCTCTTGGCCTACTACTGGAGATCGGACACCATCCCATCCCTATCAGACTGGAGAGGGAAGCTCATGGAAATATGCCAAATGGAAAAGCTGACAGAGGCACTTAGGATGGGGAATAATAATAAAGAAATGGGCAACACCAAATGGGATTGGAAATTATTACAAGAATATTGTAAGAGGGAGTGCAAAGTGGATTTAGACATGTAACCTAGCGGAAGAAGAAATAATTATAAGTATAATATTATTAGCTGATTTATGGAAGGTTCATAGTTTATTTTCCTATTATAGGCTCAGTAAGGATGCGCCGGGAAGCTAATGCGTGAACATTCTCAAGAGACTATATCTATTTAAGGAAAACTACCGAAAAGAAGGGTTATCAACTCCGGACCCTTTCATCGTGCACTGCTTTTTCTTGTCCCCCCCCCTTTTTCCCCTATTTCCCCCCGTAAATCCCCCCCTTTTTCTATCTACACTAGGTAGATACCTACTGGCACTCTAGCCCTTTTAGTGTACCCCAACACTCCCTTTCAAGCTCTTAAATGTTCACACTACTGTTTTTAATCTGCAAAAACAATAAAGACTATTATTAAAAAAAAAAAGGGAGCGATTTCACAGCTCCCCCAGAGCGAGGAAAGAGGGGCATACTTCTCACGGTATTTCACCGTGCCGAAGCCAGACGGTTCCCTGCGACCCATCCTGGACCTCAGAGACTTAAACGCGTACGTTTCGCCGAGGAAATTCAGGATGGTGTCAGTGTCGTCCATTCTCCGCTGCTCGGGAGAGGAGACCACCGCCTCGATAGATCTTCGGATGCGTGCTTCCACATCTCGATCAGGCCTGCCCATCGACGCTTCCTCAGCTTCAAGGTGGCAGGAAGGGCGTACCAATTCAACGTCCTTCCTTCGGCCTCGGGACGGCTCCCGAACATTCTCAAAGTGCATGTCGGTCGTGGCTGCGCACATGAGAAGGGAGAAAAATCCGGTTTTTCCCGTACCTGGACGACTGGCTGCTGGCGGCCCAGTCTCCAGACCTGCTGCACCAACAGGTCTCGACAGTTCTGCAGTTACTCTCGTCGTTAGGCCTGCGGCTCAACGAGGAAAAATCCCAGCTCACCCGTCCCAGTCCATAAAGTTCATCGGGACGATTTTCGACTGGCCGATCAGCTCGCCTATCTGCCAGGCGCCAGATTCCAGGCACTTCGACGGGAGATCAACGCCTGCACCGGGCCCTGCATCTCGGCAAAGCAGATCCAGGTCACGCCGGCCACATGGCGTCCACGGTGTCAGTCACTCCGCTGGCAAGGCTCCGATTCAGGCCTCTACAGCGCTGGTTTCTCGACCACTTCGATCCGGTCAGAGAACACCACTCAAAGAGAACTCTCTCCCGAGGACGGTCAAGGACTCCCTCCGATGGTGGACGTCCGAAACCAACGTCTGCAAAGGGGTGCCTTTCACACGTTGACCCCGTCCATCACGCTGACGACCGACGCCCGATGCTGGCTTGGGAGGCCACATGAACAACTTGTCGATCAACGGCCAATGGTCGGCGGTGGAGAGGCTCCACCACATCAACTACCTCGAGCTCCTGGCCATAGCCAAGACTCTTCGGGCCTTCGCCCCCCTAGTCAGGGGACACGTAGTACTGGTCAGGACAGACAATATAGTGGCCATGTACTACGTCAACAAGCAGGGCGGAACGGGCTCGAGGAAGCTCCTGGCCCTGGCCCAGAGCCTGTGGGAGTGGTGCGTCCTTCATCAAGTGACCCCCAGGGCCATTCATCTCCCGGAGTCGAGAACGTGGAGGCGGACTCCTCAGCAGGACCAGCTGGTCGTCCCACGAATGGATGCTGCATCCGGACGAGCTCCACCGTGTCTTTCAACGGTGGGGATTCCCAGACGCAGATCTCTTCGCATCGCCGAAAACAGCCAACTGCCAGTTTTCGGTGCCAGGCTTGCCCGGATGCACGCCGGGTTGCCTCGGGACGCACTCTCCTCGACTGGACGACGGGCTCTTCTACCTCTTCCCGCCGTTCCCGCTTCTTCTCCGAATCATCGAGAAGATCCAGCTTTCGGGGACCGATTGCATGCTCATCGCCCCCTACTGGCCAAGACAAGTTTGGTTCCCGACCCTGCTCCACCTAGCAGGCCAGAACCACATGCCACTCCCTCACCGGCCAGACCTGCTGACCCGGGAGAAGGGGATGCTCCTTCCATCCTTGCACTTAACCGCATGGAGGATCCACCGGTGCCAGACGTCTCTCCAGCAGTAGCAGCGATCCTGGCAGCAGCCCACAAGCCGGCCACGGCGAAGGCGTACTCGGCTTGCATCGCCCCGCCACGCAAGGTTCCAGTCGTCTCGATCCGCCGTCTTCCCGCTTCAATCCCGGGCGGTACTGGAATTCCTGGCGGAGTTGGTCGACAGAGGTCTCTCCATGTCCTCGGTGAAGACCCACCTGGCGGCGCTCACCTGGCAGAATCAGCAGAGGGCTGTTCCAGTTCCCGATGGTCAAGAGATTCCTGAGGGGTGTCAACAACACTCGCCCCCCGGTGCATCCACCTACACCGGGTTGGAACCTCGACCTGGTGCTGTCCTGCCTGTCATCTCCACCGTTTGAGCCGTTGTCGTCCATCGACCTGCGGCTCCTCTCCTGGAAGGTGGCCTTCCTGGTCGCCATTGCTTCGGGCGCGCAGGCCTTCCGAGCTGGCGGCGTTCCGGTCGACGAGCCCTACTTGCTTGTTTTTTGGCAGATAGGGCCATCTTGCGGACGGACATCACTTTTTACCTAAGGTGGTGTCTCCGTTCCACGTGAACACCGACATTGTGCTCCCGGACATGGGGGTCCCCCAACCCGGGGACACGGACTCGACGCTCAGAGCTCTCGACGTCAGGAGAGCCCTCTGGTCTACAAGGACCGACGGGCAGACTACCGTCGGTCGACTAGACTTTTGTTTTCTTACGCCACCGACAAGCTGGGCTTGCCGGTGTCGTCACCAAGACTCTCGAATTGGGTGGCTTCCTGGTTGAACGGTGCTATCAGATAGCACGTCAACCGTGTCCCCCTAGGGTCAAGGGTCGTCGACTAGGGCAGTAGCCACGCCGACCGCTTTCTCCAAGGGATTCCCTGACCAAATTTGTAGGGCGGCCATCTGGGCCAACCCTCCACCTTCACATCACACTACCGGGTAGACACCCTGTTTGGAAGGGAGGCGGCTTTTGGTAGGTCGATTTAACCCCAAGGGCCCTCGGGGTGGTGCCGAGTAGGCAGCCCTGTCTCTCCCTCTATGCACAGGTCGGTCGACAGTTACGGTCGGTCACACTTTGTCCCTTCGGTTGCACTAGCTAACGTTTAGTGTGTGCCGGGCCCCAGGTAGGGGCACAGTCTACCGGTAAAGCGCGCTTTACCCACTTACGGGTTCAAGTTGCACCAGTTGTGCACTTATATTCTCAGTTGTGCTTATTGCACTCACTGTTATGAGGCCTGTGTGCCTGACATGAATGGTGCTTGTTGCACTTATGCTGTGAGGCCTGTGTGCCTGACATGAATGGTGCTTGTTGCACTGTGTTTACAAGTGGGAGCATGCCTTCCACTCATATTTATATGATTGATATGTTATTTATTCGTGTTGTGGTTGTAATAAACCTGTTCATTTTGTTCATATTTGGCTGGTTTGTTCCCACCTCCTTTACCTTAGCTCGGTAAATCTTCATAAGTGTGCATTCACAGAGCTCTCGAAGAAGAATCCACACGAACCCGCCCGGCCGTCCCCACTCTCTCAAACCACCCTTCCTAGTTGCTAATGTGGCATAGGAATGGGGTGGGCGCGCATGGAGGCGCCTTTATGCCCTCCGGGCCGGCTGGGCGGAGCTACCGCCAAAAAAGTTTCAAACTGGGAAAGTTTCAAGAAGCCCGCGCTGGCGCGCAAACTTCATAAGTGTGGATTCACAGAGCTTCACTCGAAGAAAGATGGTCACAGGTATGTAACCTACCAATCTTTAAACTTTGATACAGGACTAGACCGATGTAATGTCTTTCACAGTTTGTCAAAAATACTCCCTCACTCTAATCTTGAAACTAGTAATGAGTTTCTTCAACTAACTAATCTTAGTTCATTCCATGAGAATCCACTCAGGCTTCTGGAACACCCTAACTAACTACCTACAAGAGCTTCCTAGTTAGCTGTCCCCCAAGTGTGAGCCAATCTCTTATTCTAAGAAATCTAAGTCTGCTGTCTGACTCTCCCGGTCAGTTTTCCACAGACTTCTCCTGTCAGCTACCTAAGACACTCCCTGTCTTGCTGACTGCTCACAACAGACTCCGATGTTGCTCTGACAAGAGCCAAGTCCCCACCCAGGCCTCGGCCTAGCAAAATGGGTGAGCCCTTACACATGCCCTTAAAATAGAGCAGTGGTTCACAACCTGTGATCTGTGGACCACCAGTGGTCATAAGAATGAAAATATGGTCCCCAGCCTTACCATTACTAAATCGTTGCCTTGAAACCACGCAGCAATGAGACCAACTGTTCTCACAAAACCCTCTTATAGTTCCGAGGCAAGGGGGATGTCAGGAGGAGAGAGGCTGACTATTCATGAAATATTGTAACAAGCTCAAGGTCATGAAATACGAACACAATGTAAGATATACCAATTAACTTCTATTCAGTCAATGGCAACAATGCATCAAAGTACATAACATAACATATATCGCAATGGAAACATATATCAACCCCCATACACACGAATTGAGAAATACAAAAGCAAATGCTGCGGCATGAAAAGAACCAAGGCGAATCAATTAAACGTTGGCGGGAGCAGCATACACACCCGCTAGAGGAATTCCTCATGAACGTAAATTATAAAGTTCGCCAAAAGTCCTGGTGCATACCAATCATGGACGAGGGGGGAGATGATGCAGTGCGAAGCCAAGGTGAGACGCTCGGAGGGGCCGCAACGGTTGAAGAGTAGCCACGATCCGTTTGCTGGTTTTGCTTCGTCAGGCGGCTATATCTCGCCAGGCAAATGCCGCGCCACAAGAGACACATTCTAAATAGCAATAACAATAACAAGACAAAACCCATCTCTGCAGTGAAAACGTGGGGAGGTGGCTAGCCTACCTAGGTTGGAGGACTTCCAATGTACCACTGCTCCTGTGAATATTGCAGGGTGTGATCCAAAGGAATGCGGATGTTAACCATGCTCGCACCTGGGCCCCACTCACGTGAGTAGGGCCAAGGAGAGGCTCGTTGAGCCCAGCTGGATATTCGGACTGTAGATTGTGAATCCACCAGGTTTCGACTGATAAGGGCATCATGGTTATTGGCATGTACACTGGTGATAACTTTTTCCAGGGCTGCGAATCGAAAGATTCGGGTTATAACCATTTGTCAAAAAGTGGCGGTATAGGATGGTGTTGTCCTGGGATGTACGATCCTGAACGATGTTCAAATGCGGGTATGTAAGGCGTGACATCCCCGTAATATAGGCCACACCCACAAATGATAACATAAATGGTATTTTCCGTGTTGCAATTGAGGAGATCCCTAATGGTGAAAGATCTACGTGACTTCAAACTAATAATGTCTTTGGAACATAATGCTTGGGCACAGGATGAACACC